>JAUTXW010002337.1:0-185000 GCA_030620095.1 Kuschelorhynchus macadamiae | reverse complement strand
ACTGTTTTATAAGCTTTATTACTTAGTATTGTTTTTATTGTTTTATTTTTCCATTCTAATTGCTCTAGGGTCGACAACTTAACAATTAGTTTAAACTAGTTGTTAAGATGTCCACTCTAAGTCTTAACTAGTTTAAAAGAGTTTTGACTCGATCAGTTTTTGTGTATTCTATATTTCCCGTTTCATCAAACCCTTGCATGATCTTTCAAAAGCGCTTCTCCGATACTTTTCGTGATATATTCAAGACTAACAAACAATTGCATTCATTGTGGTTTGATTGACAAGCAAAAATGTTTTTTGGCATTTTCGCAACTGAATAAAAATATCTAACTCTAAATTAAATGAAGCAAATATTTAATAAAATTACATATCTCAACATGTAGACTAATCTGTCTACATGTTGAGATAATTTACCTAATTTAAAGTTGGATATTTTTATTCAGTTGCGAGAATGCCAAAAAAGATTTTTGTTTGTCAATTGCATTCACACATAATTTATCTCGATCATTTCGTAATATCCACTAGTTTTTATTACTAGATCATTGTAATACTATCACTTGTATTTGCAAAATTTTTAGATAAAATCTTTTTTTATTAGTGATAATTTTTATTTTTTGAAATTTTCAACTCCATCCATGCTGGTATGAATAAATTTTGAAAAATTTTATCTTAAAAAAAGACCACTTTGCAATATTTTCCTGTAATAAATTGAGATGTCCACCTCTCATGTTTTTGAAAAGTTGCCATAAATCTTGAACGACTCTGTATAGACCACACAAACCGTATACAAAATCAATAGCTAATAAGGGAGGAATCTGAAAATATAATAATTTACAGAGCATGCTATTTAAATTAATCGATAAAATTTGTATCCAGGATTTTTATTTACCCTATATACCGTAATCAAAGAATGCTAAAGAGCCGCAGTTAAAAGAAGACCACATTTGGAAATTTTCACCATGCTAAAATGATTTAAGCTAACGCAATAAAAAAAATACAAGCCGTCAAAGATACGTCTCATAATACCGAAAAGTGGCCGTAAGCCCTATATTGGGTGAATGGCCAAAAAGGGAGGAATCGGAAAATAAAACAATATACAGGGTGTTTTATTTAAAAAAATGTAAATTTGTTTTATAGCAAACGTATTCCTCAACCCTGCATAATCTAAAAGAATTTTAGGTTATAGCTCTCAGCAGTCCTTACAACTTTCGTACAATTTTGTTCTAATTCTCGCAATAACCGTGCTATTGGATTTGAACGCACTGTTGGACCACACTGTATATCATTTAAACACAAAATGCTCTTTTTCTTGGGCACTCCATGAACCTGCAAGTCTTTAATTTAGGCAGACTGTGTAATACATAGTTCGTGGAAACGGTTTGGACTTTTTAAGAAAAGTCCAGCCAGACGACGCAACTTTATGTTTTTACTCAATATACCGATGCTTAATGCACTGACTAACTGAAAATATCAATATGTGCCTATTTTCTTTATTACGAGGGCAGTTCTGTTAAAAGGGTTTTACCTATTTTTATACCCAAATAACCAGGACTTAACTTATAGGAAATTATAAGTACAATTTATACAATATCTATAAAATTATTGCCAACATAAACTGTCATCTATGTGTGGTAGAATTTGTTAGTAGGGATATTCCGGGTAAAGCAGAATTACACGATTTTTTAAAATTTATTTTTCTTAATATTCATTTTCAATACAATTTTATTTGGCCGCCATTTTGTTCCACCATTGAATTAGTGCCATAGTTTTACTAATTCATCTCTATAATACAATTAGTTATGGCACACAATTTGAAATCAGTTCATTAAGTAGTTTTTTTAGGCTGAATTTCAAAATATTTTATTAAATCGCCATTTTGTTCCGCCATGTTGCATTCATGCCAAAATTTTACCAGTTGATTCCTACAAAACACTTGATTTTTGTGCTAATTGGATAATTAGTTTTTTAAGTAATACATTTTTTTTAATGTTTCATTAGGCCGTCGTCTTGTTCCGGCATATTGGATTTTTACCAAAATATTACCAGGTCATCCCCATATGAGTCTTAATGTTTTATTAAAATTTGAAGTCAATCTGATGAGTATTTTTTTTATGCCGCAAACTGATAGACAAACAGACAAATCGACAGACGGACCAACGGTCTTGATAAAACATATTTTTGGCATCTAAGGATGCCAAAACGCGAAGATATGTAAAACCTTAGAATATGATTTTTTCAGATTACAAAAATTTTATTTGGCCGCCATTTTGTTCCGCCATCTTTAATTAATACTACAGTTTTACTAGTGCATCTCCATACTACAATTTCAGGTAAATTAGTTTTTTTAGTAATAAGTTTCATTAAGTCGCCATCTTGTTTTTGTCCAAAATTTGATGAGTAGTTTTTAAGCTATGCTGCGAACCCACATACAAACGGACAGTTGGACCACCGAATTGATAAAACATATTTTTTGGCATCTAGGGACGCTAAAACGCGAAGATATGTAAAACCTGCTAGCGTAATTTTTTCATAATACAAAAATTTTATTTGGCCGCCTTTTTGTTCCACCATTGAATTGATGCCATAGTTTTACTAATTCATCTCTATAATACAATTAGTTATGGCACACAATTTAAAATCAGTTCATTACTTAAGTAGTTTTTTTCAGGCTGAATGTTTAAATATTTTTATAAACCACCATTTTGTTCCGCCATTTTGGATTCATACCAAAATTTTACTAGTGGATTCTTACATAATACTTGATTTTTGTACAAAATTTGAAAAAAAATGGATGATTAGTTTTTTAGTAATAATTTCTTTAACGTTAATTTTTGACTAAAATTTAAAGTCCATCTGATGAATAGTTTTGAAGCTAATGACAGACAGACAGACAAACCGACAGACGGATCGACGGACTAAATAAAACATATTTTAGGCATCTAGGGACGCCAAAACGGAAAGATATGTAAAACCTGAGAGGCTTATTTTTTCAGATGACAAAAATTTTAGTTGGCCGCCATTTTGTTCCCCCATCTTGAATTAGTACCACATTTTTACTAGTTCATCTCTATACTACAATTACACAATTTGAAATCAGTTATGCACACACAAAATTTTACCAATTGATTCTTACATAATATTTGATTTTTGTGCACTTTTTTGGGAGTAATATTTTTTTTTTAACAATTCACATGGCTGCCATTTTGTTTTGTCATATTGAATTTTTACCAAAATGTTACCAGGTCATCTCCATATGACCCTTACTTTTTGACAGACCGACGGAATCGAGAAAATATGTTTTTCGTCATCTAGGGACTCTGAAACGTGAAGATCTGAAAAAATCTGGGAGGGTGATTTTTTTCACGATTGCAATACTTCATTTTTATGAGGGAAGTAATGATAACAATATATTGTATCTTCCTAATTATCTTCAATACAATTCTAATACATGGTCGGTTTGTGACGTCGGTAATTAGGTACACTGCTGGTTTGCTTTAAAGAACAATGATTCTAAGGAAACCGCTTCCCTTACGGACAATATCTGTTTAGTATTTACTTGGTACACATCTCATTTAATTGTTTTTTATTGTATGACTTATGATAATTACTGTAATATTCATTAAACCACTTATATCCATTGTTTTCTTCCATAATATTTAGAAATTACCGAGTTCAATGAAATCTAAACGATTCACAATTAGATGAGTGAAATACATTATATCATGGAATGCCGATTTTTTATAGTCAAATTGTGTGATGCGCAATACGTCGAAGCATTATAAGTTTTTCATCAAAAGACTTGACGGATTCTGTAAGCGTATGGTTATACCCAATATGCCGACATTTGAGTTCAAGTTTATTTTTAATGGGAGATATTAGGGATACAACGTCGGTTAAACTAACGGAAAGTTGCGCATACATACAGTTTGTTACAAATGCGAGGTACGAGCATTGGAAACGGTAATATTAATTTAACTTTTTATTTCAGTCCACCTAGTTTTCTCACAATTTGTGTTAACTCCGTCTTAGCAATTAGAGTTAATATTTACTTTAACCTGGTGTAATTATAAAATCGTATTCCGACAAAAGTAATCTATGGGTAATCAATCTATACTGTCCGTCAAAATAGAAAGTTTTGTTGGTTGTTAAAGAAAATATTTATATTTTTCTCATTAATATTTTTTAAATATTTTATTTTTATAAACGATAATGATTATGAAAAACTCGTTTGTTGATTGACTAAAGAGGTAATTTACAATACATTAACAAAAGTACAATTTTTACACTCAGCCAAAATATATTCCATTACATTACAAATATTCTAAGGTCACACAACTCACTTGGTAAATATCTTGTCTCTTTTTCTAATTCCCAGAGTTAATATGCTGTTTCGTTTATATGCTGCTATAAAAGCTTGGCAACGCTGTAGGGATGTCAGAACTTTTTTTATAAAAGTCATATTTTTGTTTTTTCTTTATGTTCCTACTTTCGGCTGGATGTCACAAAGTTCCAATTTTTATCGGATGTCACAACACCTGAAAGATCAGTATATATATATATATATATATATATATATATATATATATATATATATATATATATATATATATATATATATATATATATATATATATATATATATATATATATATATATATATATATATATATATATATATATATATATATATATATATATATATAGGTCTGGTTAAGTTAGTTTACGCTTACAGAATCCAAATTTTTATTGTTTAATTGTTAGAATTTTTGGGATAGACTTAAAACATATATTACAGTAAGAATAGCTTATGAAAGCTGAAATATTTGGGCCACTTAGGGTACATTTTGGTTACCTGCAATAAATAAATAATTTCATAAATGCAAGAAAAACACTATATTTTTGCAAAAACTAAAATATCTTAAGTGTTTATAGAAGTTAAAAAAGTGTATGTACCTATAGGTACCTATTTTTCCTAAAAAAAGTCTAGAACACGAAATAAAACCTCCCTAAAAAGGATTTAATATTTTTTGTTTGCCCTTACTTAAACAAATAACATTTGTTGAGAAATATAATCTAGCTGTTTCCCCTTCAGTACAGTATCAGACTCAAAAAAAGATGAATATAATGTTAGATATTAAAACTTATTTTATCCCATAAAATTGTTCTTAGAAACTCATAACTCCAACTTTTTTTTCCGTTTTAAAACATACTTAAGGTAATTTAAATGTTTTGAACTAACAAAATATTACATAAAGAGTTACGCTACTGTGTCTTTTATATACCACTTGGTTCCTAACCTAACTGTTTGATACTTTAAGAATTATGATTTTCGTTATAATAATAATTATATTTACCCTTAAATCATATTTAAAAGTGTCTTGTTAATTTCTTTATTTATGAAAATACAAATGCACTTACCGCTGGAACGAAATTCCTTTCTTTCTTGTACTTTTAATACAGGTACGCCACACAACTGACCATTTTTTGTATTTAGGATAACGCAAACCACCAAAAATATGTTTGTTACGTTTTATAACACACAACACAATTTATTAATCAACTTTTATATTAATTCGATGTGTGTATTATTTAAAAACTGCTAAGACTTAAGTTTATATTTTTAAAGACGACGGTTTGACAACACATGTCAACAAACCAAAAGGTAAACATCAGAAAAATAAGGTCCCAAAATGACGTAGTTCCGTCAAAGCCCGCTAATTTAAAATAACGCATGGGACTCTTTCCTGTTGTCTATTTATTCAAAGTATAAAACACTGTTACATATATTTGGATTGATTCCAGTGGCGGCTCGTCAGGGTAGGCCTCTGAGGCCGCGCCTCACCCCCAAAATAAAGGAAAAGAGAATTTTTTTATATAACTTTTTATCTATTACCAATTAGAAATATACTTTTTAACAGTTTTACAACATAATAACATTAAAAAAAAAACAAAATATAATCCCATAATAAATATTTTAGAAAATAAATTCTGACCACATCAAAAAACCGACCGTGCAATCCGTGCAAACCCATTCCTAAAGAAAGTGCTCTCGAATGAGGCGAAATAATTTTAGCTTGGAAAATTTCGACTTCTGACCTATTTATCAACGGCCGGTGCCGATGCCGGCGAGTCACCTGATTACGACAGAGCGGGATGGCGATTGCCAATGCACGCGTTTTCTATTGCATTCTTGAGGCGATAAATCTGTAGCTTGGATATGCTTTTATTGGTTATTTAAATCACATGACTAGCGAAATATTCCAACGGCTTCTTTTTACGTGGTGCGTGCGGCTGAGAAAGAAATAGGAAATAGATTGCGATAATCGCTGATTGAGGGCGTTCTTTTAAGGTGAATAAATACGCGTGAATAAGTTTTTGTTTTGTTTTGATTTGGTAAGTTGGACCGTTCCATTTTTTGTATTTGCTTTTTGCTTTTGAAATGAATCCTATTCACGACATTATTGCTTCATTAATTGAAACGCCTTTTTTAAGAAGAAGCGAAACTGAAAAGAAACAGATATGAGGTAGCCGTCCGACGCCGAAAATTTTAGCAATATTTAACGATAAGAGGCAAGGTAAAAAATATTCAAGAACTTTTCAAATATCTTGGTACGAAACTTTTAGGTGGCTATGCGGAAGTATTTATAAAGAAAGCTTATATTGTTGGCTTTGTATTTTATTAGGTTGCGTCAAAAATAATTGGAGTTCAGGGGGCGGATATTCGGATTTAAAAAATTTTTCACGAGCATTAAAATCGCATGAAAGTTCAAGAGAGCATATTAAAAATTCGGTAGCACTTACAAGACTGGAGCAAAATAGGGCGACTATTGCGGATGCACTACAAGAAAATGCAAGTCTTAATAAAATTGTTTATAATGAAAATGTTCGAAAAAACCGTTTATTATTAAATTATTTAATTGATGTTACTATTACTTTGGGTAAACAGGACTTGGCATTTCGAGGTCATAATGAAACAACAGATTCTTATAACCGTGGCAATTTTAAGGAAATATTTGCATGCTTAATAAAAAGAAATGCCGAACTTACTGAACATTGTGCTAAATTTAGTAATATTTTTACGGGACAATCTAAGACTATACAAAATGAACTAATTGGTTGCATACATGACTATATTCAAGAATATATAAAAAAAGAAATCAATGACACCGATTGTTGTTTTTTTGGCGTAATTGCGGATGATAGTATTGATATAACAGAAAAATCACAGTGTTCGATAACAGTTAGGTATGTGACCAACGGATCTTTAAAAGAAAGATTTTTAGGATTTTTTGACGTTAGCGATAATAGAACAGCAGAGAGCCTTTTTCATTTAATACAAAACAGCTTAGAGCCTTATGACTTTAAAAATAAATTGGTCGCGCAGTGTTACGATGGGGCTAGTGTTATGGCAGGTGAAATAAATGGGCTTCAAACAAAAGTTAGATCTATTGCTCCTTTAGCTATGTTTACTCATTGTTGCGCCCACAAATCTAGTTTTACAACAGGGAACAAAACTGATTACCCAAAGTCGTATATTTTTTGCCACTTTATTAGGAATACCAAATTATTTCCACCAGTCACCAAAACGGTCTTTTGTGCTTAATCAGATAGTAGGTAAAAGAATTCCGCGAGCTGTAGAAACGCGATGGTATACACGGTCTAAAATTTTAAACTTAGTGGCTAATGAATGGGACAATTTAATTATAGTATTTGAAACTATTAGTAATGACTTAAGTTCTGGAACAGAATCTATTAATGGTGCAAAAGGATTTTTAAAGCATTTTAATGATTTCGAATTTTGCCTTTTAACGCATATTTATAAAAAATTTTTAGTTGCACTGATGTACTGTTTCAAATATTACAGTTAACGCATTTAGATATAAATTACTGCATTTCGCAAATAAACCTTGCCAAGCAACGAATTATTGAATTTAGAAACGAGGACCATTTCAAAGAACTTTTCAATATTGCTAAAAAAGCCACTATTCTGCCAACAACAACACAACAACCAACACACGTCGAGGGCAATGTTCTAGCGACTTTGATATTTTTACTAAATATAAAATATTATATTTCGAAATAATAGATTGTATAATTCTTGAATTAGGGACGCGGTTTGAAAATTTAAATAATTTAAATTTCTTTGCTTTAGTCGATTGCACAAAATATTCGGAATATGTTAAATGCTTTCCAGACGACTTATTAAATAATTTATTAAAAAATTATCCAAACATTTTTGACAGAGATAGATTAAAGAATGAGCTTTCTGTATTGTATAGGGATGAACAATTTTCAAATTTAGATGTCGAAAAAAGTCTAGCTTTGTTATTTAAAGATTTTAAAGCAATTTTTGCGGAAGCATATAAGCTTTTTAATTTAGTTTTAACTATTCCCGCAACAAGTGTATCGGCCGAACGAAATTTTTCATGTCTTAAACGGATCAAAACCTACCTTAGAAACACAATGACACAAGAACGGCTTTCAGGTTTAGCAATGATGTCAATAGAGCAGGAATTACTGTCAGAACTTAGTGAAGACCAAAACTTTTACGACCAAATTATAGATAAATTTGTAACCTTAAAAGACAGACGTATAGATTTAATGTACAAAAAGTAGTTTTTTTTATCTTATTTCATACAACTATTTATTTTAAGTTTTAATAAACTAAATTATGTTTTTATTATCGCAATCACCGCTATATTTTAGTGATAGGTGTACATACTTTACTTGTTTTGTTTACTTTTTATTTACTTTTTTTAGAGTTTATTTTTTTAGTTTCTAATGGTTTAGTAGGGCTATTGACGATGACCTCCATTAAAAAAAAAGGTCAACGCGTCGCAGAACAATACCTCATGGGTGACGTGGAAATTTATTCACATTTAAACAAAATTAACCTCATGTAGCCTCACCCTTCAATATACTCACGAGCCGCCACTGATTGATTCATCTTGTTTTTTAATCACTGGTTTAATCTCCAGTGCCATATAAATCTTCAAATATTAATATATAAAACTTCACGTACTTAATGGAAACTGCAAATTACTTAATGCTGCACATACTTGATATATAATGGAAGCATGTGGTCTTAAATTAAAGGTATCAGACTTAAAATTTTGAAACACTAGATCTAAAAGCATGTTCTACACGAATTCTTGCTTTTGAAACCATTCTAGTTTAAATAACTTGTTATGGTGTAAATTGTGCAAGTTATTAGAAAAGATGGAATATTTAAACTTATACCTGGTGGAAACGAAAATAAATCTGTTTTAAAATACCACAATACTTTACAATTTTTAAAAAAGTTTCTACTTCTCCTATTTACCTAAAATGTTGCACAAAAATCAAGTGTGCCATAGGAGTGAACAAAATGTTGGTGCGAATCCAAGATAATGAAACAGAATGACGGCCTAATAAAATTTTCGCAAAGGGACAGTGGCGGCTATTCAGGTGAAGTAGGTGAAGTGCTACTTCATCAGGAAAAATAAACAAGCCAACATCTAACTATATTTATTATATATCTCTTAAAATTTCAGTTTTTACATTCATTTATTCACCTAATTGGCAAAAAATAAACTGTACATCTCGAATAAATATTTTACTCGACCGTTGGCGGCATGTCTTTTTAAAACTTTCAATCGAACTTTATTATAACAATTATAACCGTGGCGCAAACCGCTTTGACTTTGCTGGAGGTGCTATGTTTAGTGTACGATTTTCCTACTACGTTGCCATGACAACGCGTTCGCGATGACGTCGAGCACATGGAAGAATAATGTTAACCAGCGCCATACAACACTCTCGGTGAATTGCTAACGCAGTACGCTACATCCACGTGTCGTTCAGTTTGGGGTGGTTGTTTACTTTTATTTTCGCGGTTTTCGCTGCAACCGGTTAGTTCCTTTGCAGTTTACTTGACTGTTTTGTGTTATATTTATTTATGGTGTTGTTACAACTTTATTTGGGGTCGGGTTTATTAATTTACATTATCGATGAATCCGATCACGGATGTGGTTTGCATTTTGTTGGAAACTCCATTTATTCGATGCAAGGAACAAGATCAGAGTTTTAATCGTCATCCTGGTTTTCGGCGTACAAATGGTTATGTAGTAGACAAATATTACAAAAATTGTTTTGCTGGCCTTATTTACTAGTTTCCAATAAATATTCAGTGGAATAAGGAAGGATTTGCGGGTATGTTAAATATATGAAGGTGTTTACATAAACATGAAGACTCGGCGGAGCATTTAAAATGCGAATTAATGCTAAAAACATTTGTAAAAAATCAAAGCACTGTCCGATTAAATAGACTATTTATGTGCTTGGTAATTGACGCAGTTTTGTACCTTGTCTTGCAAAACAAGAGTTAGTCTTTCGCAGCTATGATGAGAACAGCGAGTCAATAAATAGGGGGAATTTCAAAAAGCTTTTAGGTTTATTAATATCGAGAAGTTCCCAAGAACTAAAAGATCATCACGAAAAAATTAAAAATGTTTTTACTGGTGACTCGAAAACTATTCAAAATGTAATAATTAATACATTTCTGATTATTTAAATGATCATGTAAAAAATTTAATAATGAACACACAGTTTTTTCTGTGCAAGTGGATGACACCACTGATATTACGCAAACCTCCCAGTGCTTCATAATTTTAAGATACGTTAATTCAGAAGGTTCAGTAGTCGAGAGATTCTTAGGATTTTATAATGTCAGCTCCGATAGAACGTCGGAGAATTTATATTTTCTATTGGATCAAATTTTGGACCAATTTGACTATAAACATAAATTAACAGGGCAATGTTACGATGGCGCAAGTGTGATGTCTGGCCTAAATGGCCTTCAAAAAAAAAAAGAAAAAACGCAGCATGTTGTATTTGTCCATTGTCTTGCGCATCGTCTTAACCTTACGATGCAGCAAAGTTTAAAAATATTTCTAAATGTCGAATTTTTTTTGCAAGTCTTAGTGGTATTCCCTCATTTTTTCATTACTTAGCCAAACGAACGTATGCTCTTACATCTGCATCTACGAGGCGTATACACAGAAACTCGTTGGTCTTCAAATTCGAAGTTAGTAAATGTGTTTGTTCAAGACTTCAAAATCTGATGAAAAATCAATCCGGCTTGCGACTGGATTTTTAGGTGAAATGAACGATTTTGAATTCACGTTACTGGCATTTGTGTTTAATGAGATTTTTTCAGTCATGGACATACTATTTGCGTTCTTCAAAAAAAATCGCTTGACATTCATTTTTGCATATCCAGTATAAAACGCTGTCGTGAGACGCTCTGTAAAAAAAGAAATGAAAATTTTTTTAATACCATGTTTGATAAAGCAAATTCTATTACGGAAATAAATCATTACAAACGTGAGCTTGCTAAGTCTTCACCTGAAGAAATTAGGGCTAAGTATAGAACCCTTTTTTATGAAATATTGGACCATATTTTAATGGAAATGACACTAAACTTTCAAGACTATGAAAAACTTACATTTTTATGTTTGGCAGATTCTGCTAAATTTTCCGAATATAATTTAAATTTTCCGACTGGCCCATTTGAAAATTTGTTACAGTTATATGGGGAAATATTTTCAAAAAGTCAACGATTTAAAAATGAGCTTGGTCTTATTTTTGCCAATGACAGTAATTGGAATATATCGCTGCAAGAGCAAGTGAAAAAAATTAATGAAAATAAAGATATTTTAGCAAAAGCATATAAAGTATTTTCTCTTATTTTGACAATACCGTCGACAAGTGCTTCAGTGGAAAGAAGTTTCTCTTGCCCCAAACGTGTAAAAACTTATTTAAGAAATACAATATCTCAAGAAAGACTTACTTATCTAGGCAATATTTCAATTCAAAAGGAATTTCTGGAGGAGATTAGGGTAACTCATTCATTTTATGAGGGTGTTATAAATAAAGTTGCTGCTATGAAGGATAGGATAATTGATTTAGTATACAAAATTTAGGTAAGTCGTAAAAAAATATTCTACCCCTTCTACATAAAAAATTATTGCGATATTTTCTTGCTTGATTTGCACTTCACTTACTTTATTATTTTTTTAGATTACTGAAAAATAATAAATAAAAGTTACATATTTAAGGTTCGAATTGTTTTTTGCTTAATACAGGGTGTGAAAATGTGTTTTTTTTTCAGAGAACTATCTCCAACAACAACAGCATCACATCAAACTCAGATCGAATCCACATCCATCCTGAATATTCTACATATTTATAAAATATGTCATACATTGTTGCAACATGTTTCTATTGAACCTGATGTGTGTATCTAAATGCATTTTAAAATGTAATAATCCTTTTTGTGTCCCTACATAACACAGATATAATGCCTATTCACAGGCCATACTTAGATTCTTCTATTTATAAAAATATAATATGGGGTACTTAAAATATTATTAATATACCTGTAAAATAATATACAAAAATAATAACAGAATGAATTGACGTAACATGTAGATTCTGGTCTTATAATAATACACCCATCGAAATTTATTTTATGGCCAGGTTCCTGACTGAAAGCACTAGATATTAAGTTCGTTTTGTCTCGTCTGTGTTTCATTTAATCGCACGGATCTGGATATTAGAGTATTTGCCACAGCTTGAATTTGTGCTGGGTGATGGTGTGATTTTGCATTTAAATATCTGTCTGTATGTGTTGGTTTTCTATAAACGGTGTATTCGAAATATCCGTTATGCAGTTTTGTGACCAAAACATCTAAAAACGGTAGTTTGTTGTTTTCCTCTAACTCTAGAGTAAATTGTATTCTGGGGTGGATTGAATTTACGTCGAGTCAGAAATTTTTCGAGCTCTGCATGACCATGTTGCCATATAATAAATATGTCATCCACATAACGAATCCATAATTTGGGCTTTAAACTTGCTTTCTCAAGAGCTTCTTTCTCGAAATATATGATAAATAAATTCGCGACTACTGGTGACAGCGAGGACCCCATTGGAGCACCATACATTTGTTTATACATTTGCCCGTTGAATGCAAAATAAGTATTTTTAAGGCAATGCTCCGAGGGTTGTATTATATGTGCCTGGAAATCCTCGTTCATAGCAATCTTGTCCAATGCTTCGTCGATGGGAATACTGGGATATAATGATTCGACATCTAGGCTTGCTAGGATGTCGTTTTCTTCAAGGACGATATCTCGTATAATTCGAGTGAAATGCTCCGAGTTTTTTACAAATGAATCAGCTTTTTATACAGCTGGTTGCATAATTTCAGAAAGGTATTTCTCCAGTTGTTATTTTTTCTATAACAATAGATCTTATGGGCGCCCCTGGTTTGTGTATTTTTGGTTAACCATAGAGTTTAGAACATCGGCTTGACTTTTCCCGTGGTATGATTTTTTGTTGGATTTCGAAGTTTATTGGTGAACTTTTTATTTTATTTTTAGTTGTTTTTTCTAGGTACGTTGTCGGGTCCCTTGGGACAGGCCTATAGCAATTGTCTTGTAGGATATCCTGCATTTTTTGTACGTAATCTTGAGTATTCATAACCACAGTTGCGTTTCCTTTATCTGCTGGAAGGATTGTGATGTCTTTATTTTTTCGAAGGTTTATTAGGGCCCTTTATTCAGTGGCATTTAGGTTTTGTTTTGGTGTTTTACTTGATCTTAAAATTCTTACCACTTGTTGTCGAATTTCCTCTGCTTTTGTTTCTTCAGAGGAGTCATAAACAGCTTCCACTCCAGCTATTATTTCTTGTTTAGGGATTTCCTTAGGAGATATCGCAAAATTAAAACCCTTACTCAGTACATATTTTTCACTTTCTGAGAGACTGTAGGATGATATATTACGTACTAATTTCTCAACGTCTACTGATGATCCTTGTGGCTGACTCGACTTTCTTAGAAGATTGTCACACTTTTTCGAAAGTTTATCTGTTTTAATATTCTTATTTGATTCTGTTCGTCAAAAAGCCAAAGTTTCTGTGCGATTGCACAACAAAGGGTGAATGATGTTACTTAGTTTAAGGTGTAACTTTAAAAGTTCTTTCTCTGTCTCGGCTAGTTGTTTTCTAGTTTGATGGATTTGTTCTTTTAATAACGCCTTACTAGCATTTTGGAGTATAGTGTTAGTTTTTCTAGTTTTAGTATGATAAGACAACCGTGTAAAAGTAGAAAGTAAATCGCTGTCACGACACTTAATTTAAAAGGTTATATCACATAAAAGATTAGTTTTCTTACCTCTCAGTTTCTCATACGTCTTGATTGTCTTGAAGATCTCCTCCCCGTAGAGGTGTATAGTGGTGATTTTTAGTCCTTCACGGATGGAAAAATACAATGTGTTTTCATTCCGGGTGTACATCTGTTTACTACTGTCGTTCTGAAAAGAATAGTTTTGCTGACGTTTCGCTAAAATCACATTTGGCATTTTCGAAGCTTTCTTTCTTCAGTCTCTATTTGGACGATTTTGAAAAAACAATTGTCGTCGGCACGGTAATTAATTTTTTAAAGTCCGCCATATTTCACTAACTACATGATTGTCATTTTTTATACGGAAAAAAGGTTTTAGTGATAAAATGCCCCAAATTACACTCGAACAAACGGCAAGATTAGTTTAGTGGATGATGGGCGTAGTAAACGCTACGCCTCTCGTACTGTGGGGGCCCCTGAAGAAACAGCTCGTAAAACGATCCTGAAATTTAAACAAACAGGAAACATTGCTCGTAAGGTGGGTTCTGGTCGCCCTCGAAAAGCCTCTCCGCCGATCGAATACAGCTGTGAAAATTCAAGGAGATCTTTGCGAAAGAGAGTAAGCAGACGGTTTGTAGACGTCAAACCGAAATGAACTGAAACCATCCTCAACGTCGTGCTGCTCGAAGACACTTCGTACAAAATTATAGAGAATTGACCAATCATGAATAGTCAAATGTCTTGTTTACTGATGAATCAAAGTTTTGCCTTAATATGGTGGATGGGAGAAAAAGAGTATGGAGAACTGGCGAAAGATTCAATCAATCTTTGATAATTTTAATGGTGGTTCAGTTATGATGTGGGGTGGAATTTCCAGACGTACACCCCTTCATGTTTTTCCCATTAGACAGTCAATGACAGCCCAATTTACATCATTGACATTTTAGAGCAGTATGTGTTACCTGTTGCTGAATTAGTTGGTATTTTATTCTGATTCAGGATAATGTCCGACCGCATACCGGAGCCATAGTGCAGAACTTTCCACAAACTGCGGTTATCGCCACATTACAGCGGCCTGTGATAAACCCCGATATGAATGCAACGTAACAATTGTGAGATGAATTAGGAAGGAATATTAGCAGAATCGGCAGACGCGTTATCAGAACAATGGGACCGTATACCAACGAAAAGAATAAGAAACCTAGTTTTAAGTATGCCACGCAGATTGGAAGTTCTCAGACAAACAACCAAACAAACATAAGCCTGTTTTATTGTCGCAGAAAAATTGTTACAATTTAATGGACAAAGCGAAATTTACCTTAAAACAAAAAAAAAACAGAAATAATGAAAAAACGAAATATTGATCGAAAAAAAAATCATATTTTTCGATAGGTCAATGCAAATACATAAATTGTAAATATATCATTCGTAATGTTCGTAACATTGCCGTAAAGCGGTTAATGAATCCACGTGACCTAACAAAAGGAAATAAACAATACATATGCGAGGTGAATACGTTCCATGACATTGAAATTAATTAAAATATTTTGTTATCGTTATACAATCAAAATAAGTGAAGTTAAACAAAATGTGTATCGAACTAATATAGTAATTAGTGTATTAGATAAAAAAGAAAATGTATAACTTTAATCTAATATGTAACAAAAATAATTAATGATAACGGACTATTCATTCCTTATAAAATATTTTCAAATGCCTTACAGCAACGTGATTTAAGTAAACAAGTAAATAAAAACATTTTAATAACACTTACACATTATAAAAATTCATCGCGCAGTAAGAAGGTTTTTCAATGGGGTACGCTTTGGTTTTTTTTTCGGAAAAGTGCAAACATACGGATTGTTTTTAAACGTTCTGAAAGATGATTGTAAAGTTTTATGGCGTTGTAAATAATTGATTTTTTTAATAATTCTGTGAAAGGAATGGAAGGAAACATGCCTAGAGTTGCTGTTAGGACATACGTGTTTTGGCCTTTTCGGGAAATGTGCTTATATGTTTTCTTATCAAACAGGCGGTTTCTAAAATAAACAATGCAGGAAGTGTTAATATTTCATGTTTTTGAAATAGTATTGGGAGTACGCTCTATTATTTAGACCAAATAAATAGCAGATTGCTCTCTTTTAAAGCCTAAAAGTACTAAGAAATTGCTCGGTGGTACAGCAGCCCCAGAAGGGAAGGCTATAGCGGAGATGGGATTCGAACAGAGAGACATAAGTAAGTCTGGCAAAAGACACGTCCAGTTCTTTTGAAACTGATCGAATGGCAAAGCAGGCAGTAGAAAGTTTTTTAGTTAAGGTGTCAACATGCTTAGACAATTTTAGGATGTTATTTATATTTAAACCTAGGAATTTAACTTTTTTTATTAATAATTAAATAATTTAAAAAATACTTAACGCATTTAAGATTCCTGTTAAGTAGCTGAAGTTGTTGTAAAGTCTCTTATAAGAGAAGGCCTCTGTTTTATTTACATTGAAGCAAAATAGATTAGAATCGGACGAAGCCTTAATCATAACAAGGTCGTTGGAAATATTAGAATGTAAAGACGATGTATCAAAATCACTCCATGTTATGCTTGTCTGCAAAGAGAGAAATTTCTTCCCTAATTTTTAGGTTGGTGATATCATAGGTCCCAAGACGGAAACTTGAGGGACTCCACTTCTAATGAATTTGCAATCAGAATCAGAACCATTTGCCCTTACAAATTGTTGCCTATGCCCGAAATAAGATTTAAACCAATTTAAAGAAATACCATTCTTTAAAAATTCAGCTTGCTTATCAAAATTTCATGACTAACACAGTCAAAGGCTTGTGCATAGTCACAAAAAACTGAGGCGGTGGGGTGGTTGTTATTGAGTCAAGTAGACGTCGCTAAGTAACGAGAACATGGTGTCACTGGTGCACTTGTTGGGTAAAAATCCAAACTAATCCGGAGATATTATCTGATGTTTAAGGAGAAATGGCATAAGATGATTCTTTAGTAACCTTTCCATGATTTTTGATAGCATTGGTAGTAGAGCAATTGAACGATAATTTCAAGAGTTAGTTTTTTCGCCCCCTTTATGAAGAGAAGTAATTATAGCTGTTTTAAGGCATTCAGGGAATTTATTAGTGTTGTAAGGGCTTTTATGACTGGGAGCGGCAGGCTCAGGAATATTTTAATTGATATGCCATCGTATATTTACTTGTGATGTTATGAATTTCTTTCAATAGTTGCATGCTGCTAACAGAGCCTAAGAAAAGGCTATCAGCGACATTTTTCGATGGAAGGAGAAACGAAAGGGAATCCAAAGTTTGCAAGATACCAGAGGTAACATTTTTGCCTACATTAATAAAATAATTATTTAGGTCATTTGCCTTGGCAAGATATGAGTCACAGGATTTGATTTCTTTCTGAGGTCATTGATAATGGACCAGGTTTCCTTTGAAACCTGTTTAGACTTTGTTAGACGTTGCTGATAATATATTTTTTTGCTGACTTGATTAGTTTAATATAGATCCTCCTATAATTAGAGATATAGTCGAGAATAAGAATGGAGTCGGTGAATTTTTTTATATATAAGAGGGAACGCATATTTTTAGCAGAAATGCGTAATCCTTTCGTGGTCCAGTGTTTATGACGCTTAGGTTCGATAGTCTTAAGTGGGAAGGACCTATTAAAAGCACTTAAAATTTTATTTAAGAAAGCTCTAAAATTTGAGTTAACCTTTTCAAATTCAAAATTCCAGTCGGTGTTTAAGCAAATATTATGAAATTCTGAAAAATTGGCGGCCGAGAAAATTCTGCCTCTATGGCGAGGTCTCTGTAAGGGCCTAAGAGGAATATTAAATTTGGAAAATATTGCTTCGTGATCGGAAAGACCTGTGTTACAAACCTGAGATTGAACCTCTGATGGAGAGAAATTAGACGTTACGTAATCAATGATAAAAGAAGAGTGTTTTAAAATTCTAGTTGGAGACGATTGCAAGACCGAAAGAGTCGAATATAGAAATGAAATATTTTTGGGTGGCACAAATTTTTGTTGAAATTCTAAAGGGTTGTGTACTCGTGGCGAAGTAATGAAACAAAGGAGTATGTATCTATTAACGTGTATAATATTACCATCAAATCATAGTCAACTACTTAAGACTAACTATTCATTATCAGTGTCACTTATGGTTAAAAAGATATGGTCAAAAGTTAAACAATAAAATTTTTATATTGAGCAATAATTGACAAACTCTAAAATAAGCAATACCATTTACAATATTTTTCCGAACGTTTTTACAGGAAAAAAACCTAGAATAGCTATTTCAGTTTTTCTCCTAAGTTATGCCTGGACTTGTTTGGTTTTTGTTAGATGGCCATGTGCAATGTCTTTTCAGAGTTACTAGATGAGGCAATATTCGGTACTAAGTACATTCTCTAGAATCTTTTTTATCCAGTTACTGTTATTTTGCGTTAATAAAAGAATTTTATAAAATTGATATCATTTTTATTTTATTGGAATATCACTTCGGAATAATCAAGTAGGTATCTTGGCAAAATGCAAAATTACAATCAAAAAGCTGTAATTCAAAAATTTTCAAGGCAAATTAAAGAACAGAATTACAAATTTGTCTTACGAGAAGGGCCTTTCATCTAGAGTGTAAGAATTTTCTATACAAATGCTCGATAGTACACAAAAAAAGAATCTTTCATATAGGGTGTAAAAAGTTTCTATACGAATACTCAACTGATGGCCAGGGTAAGACAAGAAATAGCAAAAAAACATGCTTCCAGCTTTTCCATTATTATCCAAGAATCTTTGAGAATATTTTCATTTGTCCATTCTGCTGAAGATATTATCTACCTACGAAAAGAAAATTCATCACAATCGGTCCACTGATTTAAAAGTTATAAGTTATTGAACATGGGCCAAAAATCAAGTGTGTCACTTTTTTTGGAACTGAGTGTATTTATTTTATTCCAACCCAGTTTAAGCAGGTCTACATTGAAACAATTAAACAATATTTCTTTGCAGAAGAGCAATTCATTTAGTCTACTTAAAAAATAGTGTTTCTGACGTGGAATAATTTGTCGACATGCAAAAACTTAAAGGTTTTTTAACCCTGTTTTTTTTAACAGTCTTTCTTAAGTGGCGAGATTATAGTATATTCTATTAAACTTTAGTTAGCACGCACGTTTTTTCCTAAAGGTCTGGTCAAAGTTTACAGAATTAAATATTTCTGTAAACTTTGGTCTAGTGTTATTAAGTACCTACCAGGCTTAATCGCTTAATAGCTTTAGAGTTATAAATATCATTTATACTAATAAGTACACTTTTAAAACAGTCTGGTTGGTTAAGACTAACTCTTCATCATCAGTGTTACTTGTTATGGTCAGAAGTTAAACAATTAAATTTTTATATTGCCTTAGTGAACTTTTTTTTGAAATTGTAAAATATCTAATAGGGTAATCCATAATTATTAAACTTTTAAAAATTAAAAAGCGACATATTAAAAAACAAAAATATTATGTGGCTCATTGAATTCTATAACAACATTTGTCAGTTTTAATTAGCAAATTTTTAAATAGTACATTTTAGGACAGGAGATAACCATAGATATGCCAGCTCTTCAGTGTTTTTTTTTTTCACACTTTATGGAACAGCCAGGAAAGGAAACAACTGTTTCCAAATCATCCTACATATATAGAGCTTTTTGATAAATAAGATAAGTTAATGGGAAATTAGGGGTTTGTAGAGCAGGATCCAGGTAAAGTTTATAGAGGTGCTCGCGTAGGTTCAAAACATTTTGTTCCGGAAAATTTAACATCTAATAAAAGTTGAAACGGGGAGTGATTCCATCAGCAAACATACTAGGTATGCCACTTTTTTTTGTATAAATTTATTATTTATGTAATGCTGATACAATTTTTAGGATTTTTATCTTTGTGTCTATACTACTTTTACAGAGCAATTGATTATCTGTCCCAATGGGGGCCGGAGGAAATGTAGAAGAAAATTATCATGTATCTTTAGAACAATCAAAAATTGACAAGGGAAATGTTTTTGACTTTAAAATATTTCACATAAATATACAATGTGTGTCGAATAAAGTTAATTTGTTGGATTTGTTTTGCCAACAATTTTCACCGGACATTTTATGTTGAAATGAGCATTGGTTGACTAAGGATAAATTGGATGAAATTTATATTAATAACTATAGAATCATCAGTCTGTTTTCTAGGCGTTATCACGCCAAAATTATTTAGTTTCAAGGGCAGTTAATTTCATATTAATAAGTAACCTTTCTTCCGAAACAATTCTATGATGCTCATGCATTAAACTGAACAATGGAATTGGCATTGTTAATTTATACAGACCTCCTAATGGCGATTTTATTCAATTTATTAATATTTTGAATGAAATACTAACCCAGGCAACATCTAATTTTAGCTTTATAATATTGTGTGAGATTTGAATGTTGAAGAGGATGGTTTGATCATGACTTACAAGTTTCTGTCTGACCTTTTTAAATCTTTTCAGCTATTCTCGTTAGTAAGGACTCCTACAAAGGTGTGCACTGGCCCTAAATTCACCTATTCTTCCATTTTAGATTATGTGGTAACTCATAGACCGGAAATGATCAGTAAATGTAGCATGTGGACAACTTGTTTACTGCCGTTTTCCTATTTTTCTTAATACAACCGACCTTGGTGCCTATTTCTACCGTAATATTCGTATTTGTGGTGTTGAACATTTTTCGTACTATTTTCACTCAATATATAAGGAAATTAAAGGTCACAATGTTGATGATAACTTTAATGAAGTCAAAAATAGTACCAAAAAAATAAAAGAAATCTCTGATCTACATTATAATAAACTAACAAAAAATCTTAGTGAAATTGCCTCGATCTTCGGAAGTTATCTTTCCTTGACGATAGAAGAATAATCATTTTGATGGAAACTCTTCTCATAACTGTACTTTGTCTAAAAAGCATGTACCATATTCAATGTTTTTTGAATTTATTACTAGTAACGAAATAACTCATACAGTGAATAAATTTTCAAATAAGAATTCTGCGGAACTTGATGATATCCCCACGTCAAATAGGCGAAGTAACTAATATTCTTACTATTCTGGTTAATGTTTCAATTGGGTCCGGAGAGTTTCCTGAACGCCTTAAAACTGCAATTGTCGTACCCATATTTAAGAAAAGAAACCCCTGTCTAGTCGAAGACAATAGACCTATTTTTCTATTGAGCTGCTTCTCTAAAATTTTAGAAAACTCGTTTAAAACAGAATGTATTATTTTTTGGTTAAATATAATATTTTTTCAGATCATCAACATAGCTTTCGTCGAGGGCTGACTACTGAAACCGCTTGCTCTTGATCATTTCTTTTTTAACTAACAGGATATTTTCGGTGAGGGTTGACGGTTCAAGGTCTGATCTTTTCGATCAAAATGTAGGAACACCTCAGAGTAGTATCTTGGGCCTGCTGATTTTTCTTCTTTTCGTTAATTATTTGCCTGAACATATCTCCCAGGGTAGAGTATTCTTGTATGCCGATGATACCACAGTTGTTGTCTCGGATCCGGGTATAGCTGCATTGAGGAGTAAAGCCAATATTATTCAGAAGGAATTTTCTTCCTAGTGTAGAAAAACAAACGTATAGTTAATCAGGCGAATACTGTCTGCATGGAAATAAAAATCGTACGCAAGGCATCATGTGGTCTCATTTTTGATCTAGATGGTTACAAGCTGGTTTTAAGTAATTCAATCAATTTTTTGGGTGTCTCCATTGATAGTGATTTAACCTGGAATGGGAAAATGTATAACGTGTTCTCAAAAATCAATAAGAGCTCCTATGTTTTAAACTCTAAAGAATTATGTAACTGTTAAAAAACCCTTCTATACCTTTGTTTATTCTTCAGTTTGCTAACAATATTGTTGTATGGGGTCAGTTATCACATCAACAGATTATTTGTTACGCAGAAACGGGTTGTTCGGGTTATTTTTGGTCTGTCATACTCAACGTCGTGTAGGGAAACTTTCCACAAAAATCATATTCTTACTGTCTACTCAATTCATTTACTAAAATTGTTGACTCATTTTCATAAGAACAAACATCTTTGTCGCCTTAATGGTTCTTACCATAAATGGAATACTCCGAATAAGTCTAATGTCTCGCTTTTAAAGCATAATTTCTGTATGCCGGTAGTTGTATTTTTAATCTGTTACCGTTGTCAATAAAAACTATCTACAAATAAATTTAAATTTGAATTAAAAAAACTATTAATAGCAGATGCATTTTTTCCATAAACGAATTTGTCGTTTATTTGCGGAAACTTATATAATGTATTCGACTAGTATTATTTACGAGCGACCTTCCATTTTGAATAACCATAACCATCCATCCTTAAATTTGACTACGCTTTGTAAGTGTGTGAATTGAAAATTGACTACTTTGTATATTAATTAGTTAAGTATATGTGTGATGTAATATGTGGCAGTGGCGGCTCGCGGGTGAAAAAGTAAGTGAAGTGCAAATGAAGCAAGAAATTATCGCAATAATTTTTTTTCCATGTAACTTTTTCACAGTCTTGAAATCTTAATGTCATTTCCATTAAAATATGGTCTAATATTTCATAAAAAAACGTTCTATACTTAGCCCTAATTTCTTCAGGTGAAAGCTTAGCAAGCTCACGTTTGTAATGATTTATTTCTGTAACAGAATTTGATTTATCAAACATGGTATTAAAAAAATGTTAATTTCTTTTTTTACAGAGCGCCTCACGACAGCGTTTTATATTGGATATACACAAATGAATGTCAAGCGATTCTTTTTGAAGAACGTCAAATAGTATGTCCGTGATTGAGAAAATGTCATTAAACGCTAATGCCAGAAACGTGAATTCAAAATCGTTCATCTCACCTAAAAATCCTTTCGCAAGGCGGATTAATTTTTCATCAGATTTGTCACAGTTTGTAATAAATTCAAAGACGTTTTTTAATTTATTCCAGTCTTGAACAATCACATTTACGAATTTGAAGTTGTAACAACACCATAAATAAATATAACAAAAAACAGACAAGTTAACTGCAAAGGAACTCACCGGTTGCAGCGAAATCCGCGAAAATAAAAGTAAACAACAACCGCAAACTGAACGACACGTGGGTGTAGTGTACAGCGCCTGCAATTCACCGAGAGCGTTCAGCTCGACGTCATCACGTACGCGTTGTCATGGCAACATAGTAGGAAAATCGTAAACTAAACATAGCACCTCCAGCAGAGTCAAAGCGGTTTAGGCCACTGTTATAGTTGTTATAATAAAGTTCGATTAAGAGTTTTAACAATACATGCAGCCAATGGTCAAGTAAAATATTTATTCGAGATGTACAGTTTTTTTTTGCCAATTAGGTGAATAAATGAACGTAAAACCTAAAATTTTAAGATATATATATATATATATATATATATATATAAAACAAATATAGTTAGATATATATATATAAATATATATATATATATATATATATATATATATATATATACAGGGTGGTGCAACCAAGATGGGGTGGACGATTGTGGGCAAACGGGGAGCAATTTGAAAAAAAAAATTGGGATATGATTGATAGATATGATTGATAGTCAAGAACGCTGTGTTTTAAAATTATACCCATTATACAGGGTGGTCTGAAAAGTTCGTGGTGAGCCAAACTTGGGTTTTTTTAAATGGGACACCCGGTATATTATTATTTTAGTTGATCCTATTCGTTACGATCATTTTGATATGAGGTTTGTATATATATATATATATATATATATATATATATATATATATATATATATATATATATATATATATATATATATATATATATATATATATATATATATATATATATATATATATATATATATATATATATATATATATATATATATATATATATATATATATATATATATATATATATATATATATATATATATATATATATATATATATATAGTGACCGTCTAAAGTCCGTTCCCCCCTACTAATTTTTGAGCCAACTCGTATATCGCAACGAAATTTGGAGGGCTTAAATAGGAGATGAAAAGCTATTTTTTTATGAAAAACTGATAGCTAAAAGTTATAAAATGGCGGCTACGCGCCATCTTGAATTAATATTTTAAATACAACACCCCGCATATTATTCCATTTTCAAAATCTGCTCGTTAATCTTAACATTTTTCTCCAATACACTTTATTCCTAAATGTAATTGCTTTCGAAATAATGACGTTTGAAAATTGACATTTTGGTCATTTCAAATTCAATCAAAAATATGATCAAGTTTGCGTTGGAAACAAAATCGTTGTCGCGGTAACATCTTGATAACTAACTGTCAAATAGTCCGTTGAGCATCCTAATTATTTTATGAAAAGTGTGACCATGGCTCGCAGTTTACACGATAAATTTGAAGCAGTTTTGATTTTTGGAGAAGCTGGAAGAAATTTTCATCTAGCAGTCCGTATGTTTAACAATAGATTTCCCGAAAACCCTATTTCGCGGTCATATTTGCGCAAACTTTTAAATAAGCTCCAAGTAACTGGTACGATGAAAGATGCTCCAAGATCAGGAAGACCACCTCTTTCAGAAGAAAAAAAAATTGAAATTGTTGCTGAAATGGTAATTAATCAAACTCAGTCGACGTCTGCAGTTGCTGAATTCTGCGAAGTAAGTTCGAAAAGTGTCCAAAGAGTCCTAAAAAATGAAAAATTTCATCCCTATAAAATGAAAATCCTGCATGCTCTCACGGAGGATGATCCAGACCGGAGGGTTGAATTTTGTGAGTGGTTAACAAGAAAAATTGAAGGAGAACGATCCTTCCTAAAACAAGTATGTTTCTCAGATGAATGCACGTTTTTCCTTAATGGAAAAGTCAACAAACAGAACGTACGATACTGGAGCGATACTAATCCGCATATTTTTAGAGAAGGACATACCCAGTTTCCTGAAAAAGTTAATGTTTGGGCGGGGATTTTGAGCAACCACGTTGTTGGACCGATTTTCATCAGAGGCAATCTTACAGGAGATCTTTACAGAAATCTTTTAGAAACTGAAATTGAACCTCGAATAAGACAAATTGTATTAAACAATCAGGAAGAGTTTGAAAATCGTGAAATCATATTTCAGCAGGACGGAGCACCTCCCCATTTCTATCGCATGGCTAGAGAGTTTCTCGATACAAACTTTCCTGGGCGATGGATAGGTCGCAGGGGAAGTACAGAATGGCCACCAAGATCTCCGGATCTTACCCCTCTAGATTTTTTCCTTTGGGGATATCTGAAGTTAAAAATCTACGCCACTGAATGTCAAACAATAGAAGAGTTGGAACGCAGAATAAGAGAAGCATGTGAAGAAATAGATGAACAGACTTTCATCAACGTGAGAGAAGCTGTTCATAATAGGGCACTTTATTGTCAAGATTTAGGAGGGGTGTTATTCAAAAATAAATAAAATATTTTTTTACCAACAAATTTGTTTTCCTTGTGAATTTACAGAACAAATTCGTAACCTTCAAGATTTTCCGGTAAGTGGTACTGTTTATCCTTAAAATACTGTCTTTACGCCTCTTATTAGTCGAATTCATTAAAAGATTTAACTACAAATTAATTAAAAAATTTAGTTAGCAGAATTTTTTATCGAAAGTGACTAAAACCATTACTTCATTTTAAACCGGATTTTCAATTTTCAAACGTCATTATTTCGAAAACAATTACATTTAGGAATAAAGTGTATTAGAGAAAAATGTTAAGAATAATGATCAGATTTTGAAAATGTAATAATATGCGGGGTGTTGTATTTAAAATGTTAATTCAAGATGGCGCGTAGCCGCCATTTTATAACTTTTAGCCATCATTTTTTCATAAAAAAATAGCTTTTCATCTCCTATTTAAGCCCTCCAAATTTCGTTGCGATATTCGAGTTGGCTCAAAAATTAGTAGGGGGGGAACGGACTTTAGACGGTCACTGTATATATATATATATATATATATATATATATATATATATATATATATATATATATATATATATATATATATATATATATATATATATATATATATATATATATATATATATATATATATATATATATATATATATTTAAATATTTAATATATAAATATATTTATATATATATATATATATATATATATATATATATATATATATTTATATGTATTGATTTTTAGTCCAGTACAGGTGTACATCCGTTCACTACTGTCTGACGTTTCGCTAAAATCACATTTGGCATTTTCGAAGCTTTCTTGCTCGCGTCCGACTAGAAATATATATCTATATATATTATATATATATATATATATATATATATATATATATATATATATATATATATATATATATATATATATATATATATATATATATATATATATATATATATATATATATATATATATATATATATATATATATATATATATATATATATATATATATATATATATATATATATATATATATATATATATATATATATATATATATATATATATATATATATATATATATATATATATATATACACCCGGAATGAAAACACATATATTTGTATATATATATATACATATATATGTGTTTTCATTCCGGTATATATATATATATATATATAGATATATATATATATATATATATATATATATATATATATATATATATATATATATATATATATATATATATATATATATATATATATATATATATATATATATATATATATATATATATATATATATATATATATATATATATATATATATATATATATATATATATATATATATATATATATATATATATATATATATATATATATATATATATATATATATAAAATTACCTATAGTTAGTTGCAAGTAAATAAAGTAGGTAAGTGTTTTTTGTTAGGATGTGCCACAAAAAAATTAGGTACAAGATGTTTAATTATGATTATCTACATACATTTAAGTGTCAAATCACTGTTGAAAGTTAACAGAACTTTTAATAAGATAATAATCAAGAACAATAAGAAAGGTAGATAACATAGTATCTATAGTAACTGTGGTTAGTAAATATTTTTTTTATTACATCTTATTTTTGATTACGATAGTGAATAATACTCAATTGGTGAACGGTGGATCTATATAAAAAAACCTGGTAACATTTTAATAAAAATCCAACATTGTGAAACAAAATGTTATTTGTTGATACTTTTCACTCCCTTTGTAAAGAATAGTAATAAGTATTCGTATAAAGGTCACCCTTTGAGATTTTTTTTTCAGATGTTCACGTTCGGATCCTCAAATGCTGAAAAACATATTTTTTATTTTCGTCGATCTGTTTGTCTGTTCGGGGCATAGCTAAGAACTGCTTATTTGATTGACTTGAAATTTTGGTTATAAATTAAGTGTCGTATGGGGCTTGCCTCGTTATATTTTGGTATAAACCCACAAATAACATAACAGCCTCATAAAATAAAAAAAATAGTACTAAAAACTACTAATTCAATTTACTCCAAATTTTGTAGAGACATGATTTGTATTTTTTTTCAAATCTTCACATTTTGGATCCTCAAATGCTGAAAAACATATTTTTTATGTTCGTCGATCTGTCTGTCTGTTCGGGGCAGAGCTAAGAACTGATTATTTGATTGATTTGAAATTTTGGTTATAAATTAAGTGTCGTATGACGCTTGCCTGGTAATATTTTGGTATAAACCCACAAATAAAATAACAGCTTCATAAAATAAAAAAAGTACTAAAAACTATTTATTCAGTTTACCCCAAATTTTGCAGTCATATCATTTGTAAGTTTTTTTTCAGATCTTCACGGTTCGGGTCCTCAGATGCCGAAAAATATATTTTTTAATTGCGTCGATCTGTCTGTCTGTTTGCGGCATAGCTAAGAACTGCTTATTTGATTGACTTGAAATTTTGTTTATAAATTAAGTGTCGTATGGGGCTTGCCTGGTTATATTTTGGTATAAACTCACAAATAAAATAACAGCCTCATAAAATAAAAAAAATAGTACTA
This sequence comes from Kuschelorhynchus macadamiae, assembly GCA_030620095.1. Taxonomy (NCBI): domain Eukaryota; kingdom Metazoa; phylum Arthropoda; class Insecta; order Coleoptera; family Curculionidae; genus Kuschelorhynchus; species Kuschelorhynchus macadamiae. The sequence goes on along the minus strand of JAUTXW010002337.1, from coordinate 156,763 downwards.
AAAACTATTTATTCAATTTACCCCAATTTTGTAGACACGTCATTTGTCAAATTTGTATTTTTCTGATCTTCACGTATCGGGTCCTCAGACGCTGAAAAACATATTTTTTAATTCCGTCGATCTGTCTGTCTGTTCGCGTCATAGCTAAGAACTGCTTATTTGATTGACTTCAAATTTTGGTTATAAATTAAGTGTCGCCTGGTTATATTGTGGTATAAACCCACAAATATAATAACAGCCTCATAAATTAAAAAAAATATTACTACAAACTATTTATTCAATTTACCCCAGATATTGTAGACACATCATTAGCTATTAGATATCATTTTCCTAAGTTGAAAATATCGATACCAATTCATTTAATTTTTTTTCAATTTTCTGTAGTTGCAAAAAAAAATTTTTTCTCACTATTTTTTTTTAAATTGTTAAATCTCTAGTCCTTTGTTATGCATGCGTAAAATTATTATGTTTACTTTTAGATTTTTCCAATTCTCCGAACAGAAAATCCAAATTTACATGCACGAAAAAGCCTCGATTGATGGACAATGAAGTTAAATATGCGTCTCCACAGAGAAACGTATATAGCTGTCCTACAAACAGTTCATGAAAAGATTATGAATGCCTTAATTTAGACCAAAAAAATAATTAAAACTTTGAAGGCAATGACGTTCGTGTATTTAGACAAGAAGATATTTATAATTTTAATGAGGATGACTGAAGAAATGGTCTTAATAGCAGTAGTTTTCAAATTAATCTTTTTTTTTATAAATATTTTTAAATGCTGTATTTTACCAGAGCAAACTTTCTTTTTAGAATCTACTACCTGCGTCTTCACAGAGTAGGTCATATTTGACGAACAGTTCAGAAAAAGTTTCTGAATGCATCGATTATAATAAAATAATTACCATGGAATTATGCCGAAAAGATAACAGAAGTTTTGAAGGTAATGACGAACGTGTATTTAGAGAATATAATCCAAATTTTACTGATGATAACTATCAGGAAATGGTAAGTCATAATAGCAGTAAGGTATACAATTACTCTTCTTATTTTTTATAAATATACAGGGTGGTCCAAAAGTAATGGTACATAGCGCAAAAGTTAATTCCTGACATTAAAATATTGCATTTGCGATCTAGCCAAATTGTCTGAATCCGAAAGTTGATATTAATAAAGATACAGGGCGTCGAAGTTAAAATTTAATTTGTAATTTTTTTTGATAACTTTGGCAAAAAGTATTGTTTTTACACAAAATTTGGTAACCGGGGTTTTTTTGAGGTGAGAAATCAAAGTATGGTAAAGGTAAAAGGTTTAACAATAAGATTTGATTATAAAAAATGTCAAAAGATTACTGTCAAAAAAGTTACGGCAAATTAAAATAAATAATGATAGCGTACGGAGCGCCCTCTACGTACTACATAAAAATTAACACCACATTTTGATTTGTCACCTCAAAAATCCCCTTGTAGGAAATATGAAAATTCGATATATAGAGGACTGTATTGGGTAACTTTAAAACAATAAAACAATGGTAACTAGCAAAATTAAATAATTGATGGAAGGAAACACAATCGCTTACCTATCACAGTAGAACCGACTAGTTTCTGTAGTTGGGTTACTGAATTCACCCTAAAAGACCATCACACTACATTAATCTTGCTACCTTTCCAGTTTTCTCGGGAAACCGATCCGAAAATCTGTGCCGGCCGGCTAAGGGAACGAGTTCCGATATCACATGTGGTTTGTACAGTACTGTTCTCAAATGCATCCTAACCTGCGTGAGCCAGGGAGTTTCTTGCGTATTCTTGACGAATCAGAGGGTTGCGATTGTGTATTTGAATACGAAAGGAAATAATTTAGAAAAAATTGAAAATTAATTATTAATTGATTTGTTCTGAAATTAATGAACAAAAAAAAGTAAAATTAAACAAAGTTACACAAACATTCACCCCACCAAAACGAAGGTTTTTAAACTTAGAAAAAAATAAAAAATTAAACCTAATTTCAAAAGTAAATATTTGAAAGAAAAAAAAAATACAAACTTAAAAATTAGTTGCCTGGTAACGGACATATCTTGAGAACAGGCCTTTGTAAAGTTCCGCGAGCCATCTTCCGGGTTACAACGCGAGCTACATTGTCCTGTCCAGGGTGCAATTTAATTACCCTACCTAACTCCCAGTGGAGAGGAGTGGTTTGTTCATTTTTAATGAGAACAAGAGCGCCTTCCTTAACTGGAGGTGACGGCACTGTCCATTTGGACCTTTCCTGAAGAGAATTAATGTATTCGGTGGACCACCGTTTCCAGAAATCACTCTGGATTCGCTGAATTAATTGCCAACGATTTAACCGGCTCAGGTTTAAATGACTAAGATCAGGAACTGGAATAGAGCTGTTTAAAGGCTCGAAAACTAAGAAATGACCAGGGGTCAAAGGTTGAAGGTCGTTTGGATCTTCGCTCATAGCACATAGTGGCCTTGAATTTAGTACCGCTTCTATTTGCGTTAAAATGGTATAAAACTCTTCGAAAGAAAAGCTTTGATTTCCTAAAACACGGTAAAAATGACTTTTAAAAGATTTGACACCCGCTTCGGCAAGTCCATTAAAGCTTGGAGCACCAGGGGGGTTAAAATTCCAAGTGATAGAAAGGTCTTGGGCAGTCTTTTGCGCCAAATCAAGAAGCATATTATAGGCTCCTTTAAAGTTTGTGCATTGATCACTTGTTATAGTTTATGCAATTACCTCGTCTGGCAACGAAGCGCCTGAAAGCAACCAAAGAAGATTCGGCGCTGAGATCGGAAGTGGCCTCTAAATGTATTGCCTTAGTAGTTGTACAAACAAATACACAGACGTAACCCTTATAAGTTTTTGCACCCCTATGTTTGGCCATTAAAAGAGAAAAGGGACCGGCAAAATCTACATAGACAGAAGAAAATGCTTTGATTTGAGAAACCCTGAGTGCGGGCAAATCGGACATAAAGGGATTGTATGACTTGGGCTTACATCGAAAACATTTAATGCACTTTAAGAGGCATTTATAGATGGCACTCCGAGGCGAGAGAATCCAAAATTGTTGAAGTAATAAATATTGCATTGTTTTAAGCACAGGATGCAAATATGTGTTATGAGTAAATTCAATTATTAAGCCTATGGGACTTAGTCAGTAAAATATATACCATATTACCACCAACTCTTAGTAAACCGTCAGCGTCGATAAAAGGAGCAAGTTTTCTAAAAGGTTTAGGCAGCAAGGAATTTTGCTTTATTTTTAAAATAATATCTGAAAACGTCTCTTGTTGGACGTGCTTTACGATAATTTTAAGTGAAGAGTCAATTTCATGAGAACTTAAACCACCTTGAAGGTTTGTCTTTAATTTTATATTTAAAATAAAGCGTAGAATATAAGCAACTATCCTTAGAATTTTCAGCCAACTAGAAAATTTCTCTAACAAAAAAGAAATAAAGTTTGGGGGAGATATAAGGTTGGATAAGACCACAGTGTTTTCTTCCTTAAATATATCAGGACCGGTTGGGGAATAAAAATTAGGTTGTGTTGGCCAGAAATCCTTTAAATCCTAAGAAACTCGGGACCAGACCACCATATTTCTGTGTCTAAAAGTTGTGCAGGGGTAAGACCTCGACTAGCACAATCAGCAGGATTCAACGCTGTCGGGACGAAATGCCAAGAAGAAACGAGTACGAGCTCTTGAATATGGTTAACACTATTAGATACAAAGGTTTTCCACTTGTGCGGGGAAGAAGACAACCAGGTAAGTGTGACCATAGAATCTGACCACAAGTATAGATCGTCAAAAAATAAGATCAGCATAACTTTCCTTAACGAAAAATGCTAGATCCACCAACAAAATGGCTGCCATGAGTTCTAGCCTAGCAATGGACTGCTTTTTTAATGCCGCTACTCGACATTTTGAGCAAATAAGAAAGGTTTTGACTGTTCCAGAGGTTTCCTCCACACGAAAATAGCAAACAGCAGCATATCCGTTCTGTGACGCATCGCCAAAGCCGTGTAATTCAATTCGAGATACTGAATTAGACCCGACGTACCGAGGAATTTTTATAATACCAAGATGAGGCATTTCGGCTTTAAAGGTGTCCCAAATATCTGAAATAGCCTTAGACGGGGGTTCATCCCATGAAACTTTGGATTCCCACAAACGCTGCAAAAGAAGTTTGGCAAGTAGAAGGCAAGGAGCAATAAAGCCAAGGGGGTCGAAGATTCGACTAATCTCCGATAACATATTTCTTTTTGTACAAGGACGGTCGATAGGGGTGTAAGTATATGAAAAGGCATCTGAATTCGTATTCCATTTGAGACCAAGTACCTTAATAAATGATGGTTCCTCTTTATCAAACGAACACGAACTTTGAATATCAGAAGATGGAATAGAGGCCAAGAGAGCAGGGTGATTACTTGCCCATTTGCTCATTTCAAAACCTCCCCTTTTCATAACCTCAATGACGTCAGGTTGAAGTGCTAAAGCTGACTTCAAACAGTCACTTCCTAATAATCCATCATCAATATAGAATTGACTGCGAATAGCCTGAGCAGCCGTAGGGAAAGAAGTTTCTTCCTGCGCCGCAAGTTCTTTTAAAGTCCTTAAAGCCAAGTATGGTGAAGAATTAATTCCATAAACCACAGTACGTAAGAAATATTCCTGAAGAGGATCGCTCGGTTTGAAACGCCATAAAATTCTTTGGTAGTTCCAAAATTCAGGATGAACAGAAATTTGTCTGTACATTTGTTTCATATCACAAACAAAGACGTAGGCGAAAGATCGAAATTTTAAAAGAAGCGTAGAAATATCCTGTTGCAATTTAGGACCTACAAGAAGAGTGTCATTAAAACTAACACCGTTAATGTCATGTGAGCTTGCGTCGAACACAACTCTAATTTTAGAGTCAAATGCCTCCTGTTTGAAGACAGCATGGTGAGCGATATAGTAACCGGATAAAGATTTATAATCGTCTTGGGGAACCAAAGACATATGACCTTTATCTAAGTAATCTTGCATAAAGTTTACATATTTTGTATGCAAGTCGAGGTTTTTGAAAAAACGATTTTCAAGCATGCCGAAACGGCGATAAGCTTGAGAGTGTCAATAAATTTGGGGTTTGATTGACGAAATGGTAATGGTACCGAAAATCGTCCGGAAGTATCCCTAAAACTCAGTGTTTTATAAATCTCCTCACATTGTTTTTCTTCAGGGGAGAAAAACGATTGTTTAGGAAGGTGCTCAATTTCCCAAAATTTATGTAATAAAATATCAGGATTATCCTCCACTGAGATGTGGCAACTCAAAAGAGAGTTTGAAGCTTCGCAAGAAACATTGGTTTTTCCTTGCAACACATAATCAAAGATGGTCTCTAAAGCAACAGGCTGATCAGTACTTCCAACAATACGACCAGATCTTAATACAAGAGGTACGAGCTCAGCATCAATAAGCATGTCGATAGATCCCGGCGTGTGAAAATTATTATCACCAAGCTTCAAGTATTTAATGTGTTCAATTTTATTAGGGTTAATAGGAATCTTAGGCTGGTTAGAACAAACCTTTGGTATGATAATAGCTTCAAACGAAAGCAAGGGATTTGGTTGACCATGAGGTTTTATTATACACTGTGTAGAACCACTTGTTGTGCAAGTAGACATTCTATTTAAACCTTCAACAGGGACAGAAAAACTCTTACGTTTAAGACCAAGTCGCCGTATGCAAGACTCGCAAATAAAATTTGCCATGGACCCGGTATCCAGAAGTACAGGAATTTTCTGAAAATTACGTCGAATATCCTTAATATCTACTTCACACGTAGACAAAAGAACAGTTTGTTGAGATGCAGAAAAGTGGTTCGCAATACAATGAGTATTGGTAATTGGTCCGGCAGGATTAATAATGGGTTCAGAACTAGAAATGTGGGGCATAGGAGTTCCTTGAAAAGTACCCCTTTGAATAAGACTGTTATATAAGTCAAAAACACTAGGCCAATTTTTGTAATTACCATCAAAAGTGGGCAAATTAAGCTTGGGAACGTTTACTGCCATTTTTATGTGAGCAGCGAAAGTGGAACTAGCTGAGGTATTAGCAGATAGAGATGCTTGACTACTTAAGAGAAAATCATGTTTCAAAGATGTTATGCCATAATAAGCTTTTTCTGCAGCTTGCCTCATTTCATCATATTTTGCAAAATCACTGTCGTCAATTAAAGATATGACAGTATTATGAGCTGATTGAAATTCATTAAAAGTACTATCAACAGAATCTGCCCTCACTAAAAAATTAGATTTTAAAGAGTCATCAGAAACGGCTTTCAGCCCAATTTCGTGTACCTCTTCCAACCGCTTGGGTGCGATGGTTCGTTTTAAATTCGATTTTGTTAATTTATCTGACATTTTTAAAGATGTTCAGTAGAACAAGAAAAAAAATTAAAATCAGGAATGCGTTAAAAATATCAAAGTATATTTTATTTTATTATTTCAATAAATGATGTTATTTTAACATATGCCTGCTAATGGTCAATATATAAGTCAACAATTATATCTACACAAAATTATATTTTATTTGTAATTTAATACAAACAAAATAAAAAAAAAATCAGAGGTAGTGATGCCGCAAAACAAATATCAATAGTACAAAATTACGCGAATGGTACTTGCCACATTAATATTATATGATGTATTATACGGTAGACTTCCTAACCCTGGTTCTACCTCACCTGAGAGAATTTTTTTTAGATTACTACCTACGCCTTCGCCAAGTAGCTTGTATATCTCTTCGACGAACAGTTCAGAAAAAGGTTCTGAAGGTCTTAATTTTAATAAAATAGTTACGAAGGAATTTTGCCAAAACTTCGAAGGTAATGACGATCACGTATTTAGACAAGAAGATAATCCAAATTTTAATGAAGACACCTTTCAAGAAATGGTAAGTTTTAATAGCCGTAAGGTATCAACTTGCTGTTCTTATTTTGCATAAATATTGTAGTTCACCGAGCAAACTTTTTTTTAGAATCTAATATCTGAAATATCAGTACACGATAAAGTAACTTGTTATTTGCAAAATATTGGCCCCAGTGTATCAAACGAATTAGATCCAAGTGACAAGAAAGCTAATTTATTTTAAGTAAAATATCATGAGCTTTTACTGAATGAAAATATTACAAACCTGAAGTTGAATTATGAACCCATATCTTTACTTGGTGTCCCACATTCAAATATTGTAACGACGCAAGCTTCCAGTAATGATACACTTCACCAAGGTAAAAAATGTGCTGAGGGTTTACTCTGTGAAAATCTGCAAAATTGTACTGAACAATCGAAAAAATCGCTTTCAGAAAGTGAATGTATACCTTCTACCACAGCCTCAGAGAACGAGTCAGATACCGATATGAGTAGAAGCTCGATCGATACTAATATCATTGAAATAAATAAACGCAACAAAACTGTTAATATCTCAACTGTCAGCTTGGGCAACAAGGTATGAGTCTATTTAAAGTTATTAACAAAACTCGAACAAAATCTTCTTCTTCTTCTCTTCTTAGATTACTAGTAAAATATTTGTTTAAATTAAATGCTCGTTACATATATTACTATATATCAAGTGTACATACAATTCTGCTGGCATATTTATCATTTTACGTATAAATAATAAGAAGGTTCCCATCGACAAGATACAGGGCGTTGAAATATTTAACATTTTTTAGTTTATTTATCTGCTTTTCTAGAAAGAAATGTTCAATTCAAGTATTACAATTAACAATTATAGGTTAATGATGAAATATGCAACAAATGATTAAATACTTTTTCTAGATGTCACCAATACCACATGGTGATATAAGCAAAACATAATTGCTGCACTAAACGTTCTATAACGACTGTATCTGGTGCTAGCAAATACGGGGTTCGGTCCATGTTTTTAAAATACTTTTTCTAAAAAGCAAACGCTTCCAAATTAAAAAAGTTCAAGTGATACCAAGTTCGTCAAAAAAAGCATTAAATCTAATAACAGTGCGAAACTAAATCAGTGTTCCTGTAACAAACTTCAAATGGATTGTGACCCCGAAAAAAGCTCATCCTGTATATTTTACTGGACGTTTCGTAGGTATGAATTATAGTTTGAGTTAATTGTATTTAGAAATGTAAGACGCATATAGAAAAAAAAACGAGATTACATTTTAACACCCTGTATTTTGAAAACCAAGCGATTTCAGACTCACGGTGATAGGGCCTTATTTTAACATTTTTATATGTAGAATAGCTCCCTTGAAATATAGCAGCTGAATTTCCTGTATATTTGTAAATATATTTTCCTCAAATATTTATTAAATAATAATAAATACAATTAAATAATTATAATAAATAAAAATAAACATTAATAATGTCAAGTTGCTTAAGGAATCGTGGTTCTTGGATTTAGACCGTGTCAAATTGTACTTACTTTCCGACGTTTAACCTGCGGTTGCACAAGTCATCTTCAAAGATCTTCACTGTACGAGATCAAAATACTGAACATTCAGTGTTTTGATCTCTTGCAGTGAAGATCCCTGAAAATACCTCATGCAATCGCAGGCGAAACGTGATTTTAATTTGACATGGTCTAGACACAAGGACTATGGTTTCTTAAGCGACTCCAGCCGTGAAAGCTTTCATACAATGTCAAGTTACATTTCTAAATTTTGCTCAACTCCGTTATTATTTATTTTCTAGCCAACGACTAGTACTATGTCAAGTTTCGAACATAATAATGATGTACATTATAATAATATATTTATTGAAAAGGATCTATGTCCTTTTTGCTATGAAGAAGTTGGTCATTTTTCTCGTCACCTCTTCCGACATCATTCGGAAAACGAAACAGTAAAAAAAATTTCACAAATGGCAGTTAAAAGCAATGAAAGGCGACATGCAATAATCCAATTAAGAAGAAAGGGAAATTTTGTACTGCAACAGGAAAAAAAAATATTTAAACCCGTTCGTAAACCACCGACATTTACCATTAGAGGTCAAAGTACTAAAGATCCTCCAAAAATTAATAATGAAGATTATTCGGTATGTGTTAATTGCCTTGGCTTAATAAAAAACTCTTACCTATGGAGACACAGAAAAATTTGCAAATCAAATGCTGAAAAACTAAACTTAAAAGTGTCCAAAGTAAACCATCGCTCCGAGTCTCAAACATTCATGGTTACTACAGGTTTATTGGGAAATTTTTTAAATAAGAGTAGACTACTGGAAGTATTTAAGATAATGCGAGCTGATTCTATTGCACTAGCTGCAAAAACGGATGATCTAATTTATTTATACGGGGAATCATTATTATCCAAACACAAATGGCGACAAATGAATATTGCCGTGTTTCAGAAAATGCGTGACATGGCAAGACTTAAATTGGTACTGCAAAAATCCACTTCAATTTCCAATTTAATGGATGTTTTAAAGCCTGAAATGTACGATTATATTAATGCAGCAACAAAAGTAATTGCAGGATACGATGCTGAAAAACTTACCTTTAAATCGCCATCTTTAGGCCTACATATGGGTACTGACACGAAATTTATTTGCGAAATTGCTAAAAAAGCCATAACTACTAAAAGTGTCTTATTTGCTGGAATTCCAAATCGAGACGAAAAACTACACCAAATTACAGAATTAAGCGATATGATTAAATCCCATTGGTGTAACGACCTTTCAAGCCTAGCCAAGAAAGTGTTAAATGAACGGAAGGTAAGCAAGCCGAAGCTTCTACCTCTGACAGAAGATGTTCGTACGTTTAACATGTATACGTCGTCACTTGCAGATCAGGCCTACCAGAAATTGCTGGCAAGCAAAAATATACCTGAAAATTATCAAACATTGGCCCAGTGCACTATGGCGTTACTTTTGATTTTTAATCGCAAAAGAATTGGAGAAATTCAATTTTTAGACATTCCTACTTATGAACAAACTTTCTCTATAACCAATCAAAAAGAACTAATCTCTTGCCTTACAGAATTTGAAAAATTAATAAGGACCTCATTTAAGCGTGTTGTCGGTTTCGGAAAGGGAAGTAAGCCAGTTCCAATTTTGTTTCCAAAACGACTAGAAAAATATACCGATTATTTAATACATGTTCGCAAAACAAATGATATTGTGCCAAAGTCTAATCAATATGTATTTGCCAATCCTGGATCTGCAAGATGTATGACCGGAGGTTCTGTATTAAGAAAACTCGCCAATGCCTGTGGGGCTAAAGAGCCCCATTTACTAACAAGCACTAGATTCAGGAAACAAATAGCAACAATTTTACAAATTATGTCACTGGAAAACGATGAAATGCACCAAACTGCCAAATTCATGGGGCACACGGAAAAAACTCATTTAGAATTATACAGGTAACAAATATCTACCTTTTTCAAATTTTTTGGTTTTATATTTATGTTTAATTGTTTATTGTTTCACTATTTTGTAACATGAGAATAATAATATAATAGCCTCTCAGACTTTAAAATTGTTAACACTTATAGTTCGAAATGAAAAATTAAAAATTATTTAAAGAAGCGCGTTTTCGAGGAAAAATTAGAATTTCTAGACATGAAGAATTAGAAATTGGTTAAATAAAATGCCCTTTCTGTGAACATTAGAATTTTATTAAAATAATAAATAACATTTCTGCAAATATTAGAATTTTATTTAAAAAAACGCTTTCACAGCTGTCATTTTAAAACAATATTTTTTTTAGTAAAAGACACAAAAATCTAGGGGGCATAGGGCAATAGGGCATTTTAAAACCCGTAATTTGATCTTTAAGAAAAAGTTTTACCGATTAAATCCGAGTCTCAATTTGACTATTTATTACTTGCTTCTATATATATATATATATATATATATATATATATATATATATATATATATATATATATATATATACAGAGTCCGGATTAAAAAGCATAAAAAAAGTTAAAATAAGCGCTTAAAAAGCATGTAATTTTTTACAAAAAAAGCATGAAATATGCAAAAAAAAAGGCAAAAAAATGAAATACAAATTTATTGTTTATCTAAAAAAAACGTAATATAAAATATAATGGATAAACATTAAAATAAACAGAGCCTCTAATAAACAACAAAACAAAATAAAAAAATTAGTTTTTGTAGAAACAAGCAATAATTAAATGCTGATTTAAATGTTCCATACTAAAGTTCTGTCTTCTATCACTTAAAATGTTTTTATAGTTGGAAAAACTTCTTTCTACGTCAACACTCGTTATGGGTGCATATTTAAATTTTATCTGGGTTCATCTGGATATTTACCAAAGCAATTTTTTTTAATTTCTGAAAACCTTCATTTTTAGACAGTGTGTCTTTCAACTTTTTTTGTACTATTTGGCCAGTTGCTCCAGGAACATTGTCAATGGCTGTTTCAAAATTATTAATTATTTTAATGGAAGTATTTAATGTCATTCCTTGTTTCTCGAAGGACTTTATGGTGGAACTGACAAAACTAAAATTAGTTTTTAAATAGGATAAATTGTTTATTAATTCATTTTCATTTAGGACCGTTTGACAATCTTTAATTGCTTTGCTGGTTGTATCCGGTAGCTCAAATATAACTTTTTTAAAATTTTCAAAATTATCTGCATAATATAATGCGGCATCTAACCAAGTACCCCATCTTGTTAAAACTGGTTCAGGTGGTAATGGAATATTGGGAAGTCTTTCTTTAAAAAGTTGTACCCGCAAAGGCGCTTTGACAAAAACCTTTTTTCCATTTTTTATAAGTTCGTTGAGAAGAGGAAATTGTTGCCTTATAGTTTCAGCAACTCTATTTAAGCCGTGAGCTAAGCAGGTACAATGGCATAAATTTGGATAAAACACTTTTAAATTTGTAGCCGTTTTAACCATATACGCTGCCGCATCAGAAAGCATGAGTAACACTTTGCTACAGGGAACTGCTTCTGGCAAGTAAAAGCTTGTTAGTGCCTCATTTACAAATCTTGCCACTGTGTTGCTGTTTGTGGCTTCTAGTTCCTTGGAACATATTAAATATCCTGTGGGTGATATTTCTTTATCAAGGACCCCGATAATTAAATTCGCAACATATCTTCCACAAGCATCCGTGGTTTCATCCACTGTAAACCAAATATAGTGACTTCCAATTAGTTCCTTTATTTTTTGAATTGTTTCATTGTATATAGCGGTGACATAATTTTTTCTAAAGGTACTTTCGTCTGGTATACGCATCTTACAATATATTTCCAAAAATGACCTTAATCCATCATTTTGTAATTTATTCAAAGGTATATTGGATTGTACCATAGCTCTGCATAAATCAAGATTAAATTTCCTTTGATCGCTCTGTCCTGAAGTTGACTCTAACGATTCAGCAATTTTCGATTGTTTCGGTCTATTCGCAAATTTTTTCAGACATTCTTGATGTAACTGTGTCTTAATGTGTTGAATTATATTGTATTTTTTATCGCATTGTATCTATAATAAAAAAAAAAACGTAAGAAACTAGCTAGATCCTCAAACCATTTTTTAAATTAAATTAATTTTCTCAAAAATGTATCATTTAGAAGCCACGCCAAGAAATAAACTGATGATTTTTTTGTCCAGTGGGGTAAAAAATAAATTAATTAATACTCTTAAACATTTGAGTATTTTTAAGTTTTTGGACAAGCAGTCAAAATTGTTTCAGTAAAAGTATGCATAAGTAAAGTACTGTGAAAAATTTTTAGATAAAAAAACTTACCGTTTTAACACAAGCTCTGCAAAACAATCGACCACCCTCGTATGTTAATTCTTTATAGTCTTTAATTAGCTCATTTATAGAAGGTTTTACTTTCGGCATTTTAAAACATTAAAGAAAATCACCATGTTACGCCAAATACCGACGATGCAAAATGAAAACATTTCATTCTTTTTCTCTTTCGATACGTAGAAAAAACAGCTGATGCAAGACGCAACTAATACCATAAAATCTATTTTTGGACTGGGGTTTCACCGAGTTTCACGCGTATTATCGATTTAAAAAGAAGAAACTGCAAGCGAGACAGAAGTTTGTTTATTTTAATTCGCGTTGATAAAAGTGTGCGTGTGCAATAATATTATTTTACCTATATTTGCAGTACTTACTACAAGAAATCTAAAAAAAAGCTTTAAAAAAGCACAAACCATAAAATAAGCATAAAAGTTGAAAAAAAGCAAAATAAGCATTAAAAACAGTGCCTTTTCGGCAATGTTTTTGTCTAATTCGTCAATATTAAAAGCCATCTAATGTTTGCCTGTAATATTTACAAAAAGCATATTGCCTTAAAATCCGGACTCTATATATATATATATATATATATATATATATATATATATATATATATATATATATATATACAGGGTGTTTCAGAATAACATGCTAATAATAAAGAGGGTGATTCTTGGGCACATTTTACGAAAAAAAGTTCATATGACCGTAGGTCCTAAACGCCTAAACTTTTGAGATACCGGGTGTCAAAGTTTTAAAAAATAAATCCTTTTTTTGCAATAAGTTTGTCACTACTGTAGATATCTTTATGAAATTTGGGTTATGTATTTTAGGAATTAATACGCATTTTTTGATGCATCAAGAATTCAATTATTCTGACCAGTGCCGTCCATGCGGGTTTTGCTTTGCATATTTTTTGGGAAAAAAATAGTACGCCACTGGTTTTTCTTGAAATAAAAATTATTTTTGAAATCTTCATTCATTTCTGAACAAATTTGCTCTCTTGGTATTTTTTCGTCAGATGCATAGTTTCCGCTTAAAAAAATAAAATAGATTTTACTGCAAAGTCATTATGAATTGGTGTTCTGTTATTCAATGTTTTAAGATCACGTCACAAGATATGATAACCTATTGAGGTCCGGGGGGGCCGGGGCCGGTCGGTCGCCATGCTTGTGGCATTTGTTTTATAAACATAAATAATTTTGACAGTTGTCTAATTAATTCATTTTATTTGGATTTTTTGTAACGAAAAATGTTTGATTATACGAATTCCGAGTTAGCAGACATGCATTACATGTATGGCCTAGCTGACGGTAACGCACTACAAGCGAAGCGTTTGTATGAAGAACGTTTTCCCAATAGAAATGTTCCGGATGCCAGAACATTTTCAAAACTTCATAGAAGGTTGTGCGAAAAAGGAAGTTTTGATCAAGACAATCACCTAAAAGGAGTACAACGTACTGCAAGAACTCCAGAAATTGAGGATGCGGTTTTGAACGCAATTGAGGAAGATCCCGGATTAAGCACTAGAAAAATTGCGAATAATTTGAATATCACTCATGTTCTTGTGTGGCGAGTACTTCACGACTTTCTATTGTATCCCTACCATATCCAACGGGTTCAAGCTCTACTTCCCCATGATTTTCCATTACGGATGAACTTTTGTCAATGGTTTCTTCAGAAGGTGCATGAAAATCCCTTGTTTGACAACGAAATTTTATTCACCGATGAAGCCAATTTTTCCAGAAATGCCATTCAAAACTTCCACAACAATCATTTTTGGGCGGAAGAAAACCCACATGCTATATCAGAGTCTCGCCACCAGGAACAGTTTTCCGTTAATGTGTGGGCTGGAATATGCGGTGATTATTTGATTGACCCGTATTTTCTTCATGAGAGGTTGAATGGGCAAAATTACAGAAAGTTCCTTGAAGAAGAATTACCAGCTTTGATGGAGGATGTTCCTATTTTAGTAAGAAATCGTCTATGGTTTATGCACGACGGGGCGCCAGCGCATTTTAGTGCACTGGCGCGCGAACCACAAGCATGGCCACCCAGGTCCCCGGACCTTAATAGTTTGGATTATTTCTTGTGGGGTCATCTAAAAACATTGGTCTACAGCACACCTATTCACACTGTAGAAGAGCTGAGGAATCGCATAATAGTTTGTTGCGAAACTATTCGAAATACACCCGACATTTTCCAAAGAGTTCGTGAGTCCATGAGAAAGAGAGCAGATGCATGCATTTATGCTGGAGGTGGACATTTCCAACATCTCATTTAATTTATTTTGCTTTACTTCTAAGTTAATTTTCTCTTTAATTTAATTTCAAAATAAAAAAAATGTGTTGTACACCAGTAAATGCGTTTTGATGAGTACATGGAAAGTGTGTAACAAATTTCTCAAAAATACCTTATTAATTTGTATCACAAACATTAATTTAAACAAAGATAATCTGAGCTTGCAGATTGTTTACTCCGAAGCTTTTGACTTTGCAGTAAAATCTATTTTATTTTTTTAAGCGGAAACTATGCATCTGACAAAAAAATACCAAGAGAGCAAATTTGTTCAGAAATGAATGAAGATTTCAAAAATAATTTTTATTTCAAGAAAAACCAGTGGCGTACTATTTTTTTTCCAAAAAATATGCAAAGCAAAACCCGCATGGACGGCACTGGTCAGAATAATTGAATTTTTGATGCATCAAAAAATGCGTATTAATTCCTAAAATACATAACCCAAATTTCATAAAGATATCTACAGTAGTGACAAACTTATTGTAAAAAAAGTATTTATTTTTTAAAACTTTGACACCCTGTATCTCAAAAGTTTAGGCGTTTAGGACATACGTTCATATGAACTTTTTTTCCTAAAATGAGCCCAAGAATCACCCTCTTTATTATTAGCATGTTATTCTGAAACACCCTGTATATATATATATATATATATATATATATATATATATATATATATATATATATATATATGTTTGGGTAATTTGCAGAGATACCTATAAATCATACAAATTATTTTTGATGAAAGAAACCTATATACAATTTCCTTTACTTGTGGAAATATTTTGCTGGTATACAGGGTTTCCCGAAATTAAGGCTTAACGTTTTTTGAGTCCTCAAAAAAAAGAAAGCTGAAGAGGTTTTTTGTGGTATTTCCTTATAATAATCGAGTCGAATCCTAAAATATCCATATTAAAGCAGGTGCATTCTAAATGGACGACGAGAAAGCAAAGTCGTTTTTACATTATAAATCCACATTATAAAAGCCTTAGATTTTCTCAAAAAAACATAGCAACTTTTCTCTTTCCCTCTTCTATTTGGATTTAGTGTTGATATTATTGAGTTCAGGATTTGACTCGAAGAAGGTAACCAGAATACCCAAGTTTCATGATCTCCTCTTTAAACGTCTCTGTGCTGTAGCCCCCTAACGAAGAAATTTGTATTTACATAACATATTAGTCTTATTTTAAAACATAGATGAATCTGTACAAATTTTAACCATGAATTTTGGTACACCCCTTCTACTTAAAAATTCCATTAATTGTTTTATTGCAGACTTCCAGAAGACCTATACCAAACAGCTAAAGTTGCTAAAATACTGTTATTATTAAACGCAGGAAAAGGACACCAATTTAAGGGCAAAAATTTAGCGGAGGTTGAACTACTGGATTTGGAGTACCTCCCGGATACAGAGAATATACTTGAGAAAAATGAGGCTTCCACGACTATGGAGACCGTTGAAGACGCACAGTTATATAACGAAATTCCAATAGAACCTAATTCAGAGTTACCAAAGGCACCAAATCACAAATCTTTAATCCAAGGTAGAAAAAGATGGTTGGACTCGGAAAAGAAAATTGTTCTAAAATATTTCAGAAAATATATAGAAACAAGAAGACCACCAAAAAAACAAGATTGTGTCGCGTTTCTTAAGACACACCCTGAGTTTAAGGATTGCAACTGGCTCCGAATTAAAACTTTAGTATTTAATACATATCAAAATTTAAAGTAAATAAAAACTCTTATGTTTTATATTTTTTGACATTAATATATGTTTTTATAAACATTTTTAAAAAATGACCTAGACGCTAATTACACAGGAAAATGATTTCGAACAAACTGATTTTTTGGTGGCCTTTATCATTAAGCATAGTTCTTATAGTATTGATGTTTTGAAAGCCTATTCTAGATTTATTAATTTAATTCTGTCTCATTTAATTACCACTGATAGACTTATAAAATGATGTTGTATTTAGAAAAAACTAGAATGAATTTTAAATGTTCATAGTTAATTAGACAAAATAAGAAGAAAGTTTAATATATATTAAAATAATTTTTTTTTGGGTTAAAATTAAAAATAGCGAGGCAAGTTTTTTATTAATCATGTTTTTATATTTAAACAGTAGCATAGATACATGCCAAATTTTTATTTTCTATTCGCATTCAACCATAACGATTTGCTAAAAAAAATAAACAAAAGACAAATAACCAGTAAGAACATTAGCAAGGACTTTGTTATTTTAATTCAACACCATTTATAATACTATTTCAATAAATAGATATCTTTTCCTGATTATAAAAATACCCGGTTTGATATTTTTATCCTTAAAGGCATAGGTAAAATGTTCAAAAGAGAGTGGAAGTAAATAGTCATTATAAAAGAATACATTACCACGTACAATAGTGTTCTTTTCTTGCTATGTTTTAACATAGGGGTATTAAACTTGGTACTATGGTATAATCAGCACGAATATGTCCATTTATTAATATACTAATCCTTAGGGTGTTCTATTTAAAATAGCAAAGTCAATGATTTTTTTTACTTTTCAATAATTGCCATTTGTTTATGATCTTCAGCAAATCCTGATTGTTCAGAGAAAACCATTAAACTTTATATACAATATGTTTTGTTATCTCTGAAAGTTAATCTTGAGACCCGATTCAAAATATAATTACCACCTTGTACTTAACCTATAACATTACAACAATAAATGGGATAATTTATGGCATAAGGCTAAAAATAAGGTCGCATCAATACTACAATATGCGTCCAAAGATGTATGCAACAAAAGGGAAACTTTTTTGTTATTTAATTCTTAGAAAATTGTATTTTTGTATACATGTTAGTGCTTGAAGATCATATAGTTTTGACAATATTAAATTGAACGTTAGATATAAAGGGTGTAAAAAAATGAAAAATAGCATTTTTGTGATGGCAGTTTTGAAGGCCATAAAAATGAAAAATAAAAGGCAAGTAGAGCTTTTTCATATTACTTACAGTTATTGGAATATTTCATTAAAAAATCGTACATTTGTTTTTGTTTCATTTTTAATTATGTCTTACCTACAATACCTATAACTAATATGAAAACAAATTACTCAACTTTTAATTTTCATTTCTTGGACGTTTAAAATTGCATTTACAGAAATTATATGTGCTGAGAATTTTAGCATTTGAAATCCACTTTTTTGTGTATTTAAACACCTTGTGTATAACAGCAGTTAATACTGTCAAAACTATTACAAATTACTAATACAAGTTTCCCATTTGTTCAATATTTCTTTGGACACATTGTATGATCTGAATCACTCTGTCGAATGAATATATTGTGTACTTATTCAAGGCTAAAAAAGAAATATCATTTTTGGTTTCTTTTTGAATAAAAATCAATGTATGGCCAAATTAATTAATTAATTAATCAATAGATCACAATTTAAAATAGACAAAATACCATAATTATTAAATACTTTTTCTTCATATTTCTATATTTAGTCTTTTTTTTATTTGCAATTGAAAAAATAGAGACAGCTCAATTATATATTAAAAATAGAGAGAAAAATGTATTTACTGGTAGCACTTGCTTTTTTTGTAATTGAGTAAAAATAATTAATACATGTGTCCATAACGTATCTATAAAACAGTGCATCTTTTTCTTTAATAAAAAAACCAAATTCTGAATATACAGTAAAATATCGGCTAATTTTTATTTTTGTCCTAATCCTGCAACATCATCTAGGATTGACCTATATAAAATACAAAGGAAAATTCGTATGATATAAAATAAGCCTTCTAACATATTTAGTGTATAGCACCCGCCAAAACAAGAGAAAAATTTCTTATAAATCTGGGTCCAAAAAGTATCTGTATCCAGATACAGGATATTATAAACGTTATTCGAAAATAAAGCGATTTGGCACATATTCATATAAAACTTTTCTTATAGGGCAGTACAATATGCTAAATAAATAGTTTTCCCTATGTATTGTATATGAAATTTGATCATGTATATTAAAAAATAGTTAGAGGATTGAGTTCTGCCTATAAAAGCTTTTCAAGAGATCGAGAACAATATAAAAAAAATCAGGAAAAATGCCTGAGACATTTCCCATAAGGATTTTGCGGAGTGGTTTAAAAGGACGTTAAATTTCATATTACCCTATATATATTTTATTATTTCAAAAATTACTTTGATTTCATATTTGCATTAATATGTTGGCAGTAAAATGAACCACTCACATTTGTAATATTTTTAGTAAATAAAAACAGTTTGATGTAAACCGCTTTTTAACGTAACTAGTTCCTGGTTTTCTATAATATAAAATGTTTTTTTAATCAGAAACCTGTGTTTTAAATATCCAATAAAAGACTGATTTTAGTAAATTTGTGTTTTCTTAAGTTTGTTTTCTTAAAGTCAAAAAATAGCTAGTTTAAGGATTGCTCTTATGTAATTTCGAACATTGTTAAACCTATAGACAAATATATAAGTGATAATTTTTTTTAATTTAATTTAAGTCCTAAGCAGATGAATTGAACATCATACAAAATTTTCTCTTTAAAAGCCACTGAGAAAACAGTATTATCAAAATATCATTTAGTTAAAATATACTGTAAAAAAAAACAATTTTACCTTTTAAAATATAATTTTTTTTTTGAAGGATATTGGAAAGTCATTGCATTTTTTGGTATTCAAAAGAAGGTCGTAAGAGTCTTGATAAGAGTGAGCTAGGGAGAGAACTGCAGGCCTATATTTAAACAACAAAAAATACTAACAATACCATATGTATGCATATTAGAAAATCTCATATATGAAAAAAATAAAATTGATAACTTCAAAGTGTACAGTAATGTCACAGCCATGATACCAGAAATAAATATAACATAGTACCCATATATTGGTCACAAAAAGGTGTCAGAATGATCCGGGCTATTTGGCTATAAAATTTTTAATGCCCTTCCGGCTGTTTTGAGAGGGCAACAAAAAAACATTCAAAATTACCGTTAAGATTTTATTTAAAATGCATTTTATAATTTTGAAGATTTTAACTTTAGGTTTATTTAGTTGTAATTATGAGAACCAGGTAAGATATTCAAAAATGGCGTTAGGGAGATTTTAATTTAAAATATATTTTATGGTTTTAAAGATTTTATTAGCTATAATTTTTTTAAGTTGTAACTTACATTTGCATTTTGTAATTTATATTTGCATTTTATTGACGTGTTTACGTATAATCGTGTAAAATATCAAGTTTGTAAGCCATACTTAGACTAATGTGGATTTGTCCTTGAAGATTTTTAAATGCATCTACAAACTTTTAAAAAATGAAATAAAATCGACCTATATGAGCTATTTTTTTAAGTAAACAGCTCTGCCTGAAATATAAAATATTTAGTTATTAGTCTTTATTTGTTATAATAATGTCCTTTTTAAATAAACAAAAATAGTCAAATCAAGTAAAAAAACAGACTGTGTTTAAATTAGCTTTTAACAGATGTTTTTATGCCACCATGTATAAGAGAAACAAAATGAAACTTTTTCAAAATACAAAGCATGCTAATACTTTTAGAGCACTCTGTAAAATGTAAAAGTCAATACAAGCAAAAAGTTATGTGTTTCAGGGTTCATTTAAAAACCTAATTTTTTTTAAATTCCATTTCCAAAAAACTGAAATTGACCCAAAGTTTCTAGAAATATTTAATCTCCTTTGAGATATTATTAAAATATCAAGAGTTTCCTATCTTTTTATATCACCCTGTAAAATCACAAAAGATTAATAATTATTAAAAAAAAGAAATAAATTTAACGTGTCCGATTATTTTTCAAAATAATACCTATCTCATCGTTTTAAAAATGTAATTTTTTTAGCGGTTTTAATCCACCCACCTAGGTGTCAAGCTTCAAACAAAATTTCTCTTAGTAAGCGATGACACTAATAGGAATATACCTGACAACGTTTATAATAAGTTTTTCTATACGTTAATGGACTGAGGTAGTCAGGACAACGCGACTTTATATATATATATATATATATATATATATTTATATATATATATATATATATATATATATATATATATAAATATATATAATATATATTATATATATATATATATATATATATATATATATATATATATATATATATATATATATATATATATATATATATATATATATATATATATATATATATATATATATATATATATATATATATATATATATATATATATATATATATATATATATATATATATATATATATATATATATATATATATATATATATATATATAATATATATATATATATATATATATATATATATATATATATATATATATATATATATATATATATATATATATATATATACATATAATATATATATATATATATATATATATATATATATATATATATGTATATATATATATAAAATTTTGGTACGAATTCAAGATGACAGAACAAAATGGCGGAAAACTAAAATGTTTGTAATTTTTCCTATTCTAGCACCCCTAGGTCTCAAAAAATAAGTTTTCTGATTTCCGTTAGTTCGTCTGTTGGTCTGTCTGTTTGTTTCTCTGTTAATTTACGGCATAGCTAAATTCTTAACCGATTGAATTCAAATTTTTGTCAAAAATTAAGAGTTATGTAACTATGACCTTGTAATATTTTGGTAAAAATCCAATACGGCGGAAAAAGTGGTGGCCTAGTAAAATTTATTGCTTAAAATTAATTAACCAATTTATCTAAAATTTTGTGTTACAGAAATGACTGTAACATTTTGGTACGAATCCAAGATAGCAAAAAAATGGAGGCCTAATGAATTTCTTAAAAAATCATCCTGAAAAACTACTTTCTATTTTATTTTCTGATTTTGTGCAAGCATTAAGTGGGATATAGCGGTAAACTCGTAAAATTGTACAAATTAAAAATAGCCGCAAAATAAAATGTCTAAAAATTTTTGCAGAAAAATGAAATGTTTCATAGGGACTCGTACAAGTTCAATATAACGGTCAAAAAGAAATGAGAGTAGAATTACTTATTCAATTTTTTTTAAACTATACTTAAAAATTAAAGTTGGCATAGGTAGAAATTGGTAAGATATTGGTACGAATCCAATATGGTGGAATACAATAGTGCCCGAAGAGACAGGAGATATGTGTTACTAGATTACCATGTATCGAATTAAATTGAGTTACACTTTATTACTCCGAACGAAAGGAAAGTTTCAAAACGAGGGGAGTTTCGAGTAAAGAAATTTACCGACTTTTTCTCTTGAAACCATAATACAAAATCGCATACGGGATGACAATTTAAAAAGCTGCATTGGGCTATATCTTAACTACTATATCTAACTCCGACTACAAAATCTAAATTTCTTTTATATATTTATTGTTTAAAGCTTCTTAAAAAGATTTTTATAATAATGTAATATGTAGAGTAAAAATTAAGTTATTTAGGTTTTCCATAAAAATAACACGAGTGCATGAAAAATTACTGATAATTCGGAAATATACTATGTATTCTTTGTTTTTCGAAAGTTAAAAGAGCCCGACTCCGCCCTCCTCCTTCGGAGTCGGACTCTTTTAACTTTCGAAAAACAAGGAATACAAAGTATATTTCCGAATTATCAGTAATTTTTCATGCACTCGTGTTATTCTTTTTTTCTTTCGAAAAACGCAGAAAATCATCGAATACAGTTTTTTTCAAGAAACAAAGCTCATTTCCGAATTATCTGGTTAATTTTAAGTGCACTAGTGGTATTCGATAGAATATTTTCAGAATATATAATATAATGTATATAAATTATAAAGTAAATAAGTTTTTATTTAATAAATACATATACAAAATTGTATTAAGGTTAATCATTTAAATTATGACAATAGAAACGGGAATTATCGCTGTAATACCTATTTGACGTTCGTCGAATTATCGGGGATAATACCACGAGTGCTTAAAAATTTCCGATAATTTTTCACGAATGCGTGTTTTCTTATAATTTGTAGAGAAAACACGCATGAGTGGAAAATTATCTGGTTAATTTTTAAGCACGAATGGTATTTAGGAGGAATATTCCACGAATCAAATACAGGGAAACTAAGCTTTATTAACTGAATATTAAATACATACCTATTTCAAGTTCAGAAAATTGAATTTTGTAACAAATTGAACACAAATTGAATAATAATATACGAATAAAATTATTTGTCTAAATATTGAAAAGTACTTAATATAAATCTAAATATTCAATTTTAATTATTGATTGTATAATAAAAGGTACAGTTCTGATAATTATTAACCACATTGTTGTTTTGCGACGTTGATGAAGATGCCGTCAGACCACTACTTGTACTTGTGCTGGGTGATGCTGCTACAGGGGCTAGATGCACGTGCTGTTGAGGTGGTTCTCTTCCAGGTTCCCTCATTTTTTCAATAGTTTTTTTGCGGTGATCTGGATCCATTTGCAAATAACTTGATAGGGATTTCGCATTGGAATGACCTGTAATTTTTATCAAGTTTTGCTCCGACACTCCGCTTTTGGCCAGCTTGGACACGGCAGTAGCTCTGAGGGAATGGTTGGTAAATTTTTTTGTGGTATTGAGGCCTGATTTATGTGCTTGTTTTTTTGTCCAAGTTGAAATCTCGTTTTCTCCTACTGGACTGTTTTTGAACCATTTTCCGGAAATTTTCTAATGGGGGTTTGGCGTCAAAAATAGTCGAGTGTTGGAGATACATTTCCTTTTATCTTGTAATTTTTTATAAATTGTTACTGGGCAAAAGCTGGGACTTCTCTCGTTTCTCACCAACCACTTCGAATCGGCGAGTTTTCGGCCACCACCTTGACATGTTTTAGAAAAAACAGGGTTGTATTGAATTCTACCTGTTTTTCCTCCGAAGTTGTCAGTTTCTT
The DNA here is from genome assembly GCA_030620095.1 of Kuschelorhynchus macadamiae. Classification (NCBI taxonomy): domain Eukaryota; kingdom Metazoa; phylum Arthropoda; class Insecta; order Coleoptera; family Curculionidae; genus Kuschelorhynchus; species Kuschelorhynchus macadamiae. Next base: position 132,806 of record JAUTXW010002337.1, on the reverse strand, counting down.
CTTTGAAAAAAGTTGTTTCGGCTTTTGCACCTTCTCCTCCTCTCCAGGCTAATTCGTAGGACAACAGAAAAAAGCACTTCTTTTTTAAACCCTCTCGAGTTGATTTATCACAAGCTTCGATTAGATTTTTTAATTCATTGTATGTTAAAAAAACATCCGATTCTCTGCGTTTGCCTTCAGTACCTTGCAAATGTCTCCTTTTGGCATTTTTTGCGTCTCGGGCCGATTTGAAATCGATCTGCTCGAAGGGATTTATTTTAATTTTGTATTCATTGAAATACCTTTCCATCAATAATTTCGCCGTCGCATTCCAAATAATTTTTACCGTGCCTTCTTTATATTCCTCCCCGTTCATTTTTCGCATATTGTAGGCCCATCTTTTCAAAATCATTGCTAGTTGGGATACTGGAGTATCTTGGTCAAACGTATAGTTTTTTCATCGCAGAATGACATAAACTGTCTCCAGATGCTCTTCTTGGATTTAACGGTGTTTGTTGGTTCGCTTCCAATTATATTTTCATCAATTTCCTCTTCTTGAACTAGCCCAAAGCGATTATTCATATTCACAACTTTTCCAAAATGTTTGAAAGATACTTAAAAAAGTCAGTTTCTAGCGTCTCTCAAAAGCAGGTTTCATATTGTCAAGATTTCATTTTTTGGTTAGGTATGTAACCACACCTAACCAGGTAAGTGGAAACACCATGTTTCCTAGACGACGTGGTATTTCCGCTATAATTTTTCGAAAACACCACCAGTCGTACGGGAAAATTTGTACATGAGTGGAATATTTGCTGTAATTCAACATTTAACCCTGAATTTCTATTCCCTCAAGTGAACTGAGTTCTTCTGAACTCAGTTCACTTGAGGGCTGAGTGTCGACTATCAAGTGGTTTGACTTCCACGGAAAAACAGGGTGTTCCGAAATTACAGTTCAATATTTGTACATCATAAAATAAGACTAAAATGTTATGTAAACATATAATCCAAAAATTGCCTCGTTAGGCAAGAATGAACCCCCTCTAAAGATGTTTTTTTTTTCTAAATATATTCAGTTTAAAGTCTATAATGTAAAAGTTGGATATTTTGGTAACTTTTATACGATGTGTCAAATCCTGATGTCAAAAATATCATTACTATGTCCGGAGCGTCCCGAATGGAGGGGAAGGTAGAAAATTTGCCCTACAATTCCAAATTATAAATATTTAGGATTTTTAAAAAAAAAGGTACTCTTGGTTTAATTCGTTAGAATACCCCATTTTATACATATAACTATGTTATTTCGTATCTATTTTTAACTCAAAATTGTGTTCATTGTGCGTTTAATGCCATGCAAGAAACTTTCTAAATCAACTTTTATCGAAAAAGGTCGAATGAAAGTACCTTTGTTTAAAAAAAACCTAAGTTTTTATAGCTTGAAATTATAGATTGAAAAAATTAACGCAGGAACAACGGGACGACCCTGAATTGGGGTTGCTATTTTTTAATTCAGGATACGACTCAGCGTAGTATCAAAATTACCAAAATACCTAATTTTGTTATCTTTATGTTTCGAAAATATTTGAAAAAACTGTCTTCAGATAGACTCAATCTCGAAGATTTTTAAAGATATTTACGTTTTCGGGTCCCTAGACCACGAAAGGACATGTTTCCCATTTTCGTCGTTCTGTCGGTCTGTTTGTCTGTACACGGCATAGCTAAAAAATTACTTTTCCGATTGTGTTAAAATTTTGGTCAAAAATCAAAGAGGTAACATTTTAACAAAAGTCCAATAAAGCAAAAGAAAATGGCGGCCTTGTGAAATATTAAAAAATACTTATCCAATTTATCTCAAATTTTACACAGAGATCATTATGTGAAAACCAGCTGGTAAAATTTTGTTACGAATCCAAGATGGCGAAAGTAAATTGCGGCTTATTAAAATTTAAAACTCAATACTTTATAGACTGATTTCAAATTTTGTGCAAGAATTAATTGTGGTATAGAGATGAGCTTGTAAAATATTGGTACGAATTTAAGATGACAGAACAAAATAGCGGTCAACTAAAATGTTTGTAATCATGAAAAAAATTTAAAGTTTAACATATTTTCCTACTCCTCCTCTAGCGTCTCTAGGTCATAAAAATAGGTTTTCTCAATTCCGTTGGTTTGTCTGTCGGTCTGTTTAAAAAGATAGCAGATATACTAAATTACCATATATATAACCAAATTGAATTACACTTTACTACTCCGAATAAAGAGAAATATTCAAAACCAGGGAAGTTTCGGGTAAAAGAAATTTACCAATTTTTTTAGTATTGTAACGGTGTAAAAAAACTGAGTTTTTTTCATTTTCAACATGCTTTCTCGACTGGGATGGTCTGTCTGTTTGTCGGTCTGCCTGTATGTCTGCAGGTTTGTCTGTATGTATGTCTGTTTGCCTGTTCGCAGTATAGCTAAAAAAATCTACTTAGCCGATTTGCTTCAAATGTTTGTCAAAATATATAAGGACCATTTGGAGATGACCTAGCAAAATTTTGATTATAATCAAATATAGCGAAAGAAAGTGGCGTCCAAATGAAATTACAAAAAATATATTATTAAAGAACTACTTATCCAGTTTATCTTAAATCTTAAATTGTGCACAAAAAATAGGTATTACGTAGGAATCAAGTGCTTAATTTTTTTTATACTAATCCAAAAAGGTAAAACAAATTAGAAACTTAATAATATATCTTAAAATTCAGCATTAAAAATATATTGATTTTAAATTTTCTACAAGAATTAATAATTGTGATATAGGGATGCACTGGTAATATGAGCTACAAATTCAAGAAATTGGAAACAATGGGAAAGAAAATTACTTATTGTAAAAAAAGTCCCTAGGTTTAAATATTTTTAAGTTTTATCCTCCCTAAATGTTAGGAAATGTATTGGTCTGTCTGTTGTAGTGTCTGTCATTTTGGGGCATTGTTAGAAAATTACTTATCCTTTGTATTAAAATTTTAGTAATAATTTAGTATTTAAAGGTCATATCAGAATGACCTAGTAACATTTTGATAAAAATTCAATTGGGCGGAACAAAATGGCGGCCTAATAAAATGTTAAAAAAATTATTACTAAAAAACCAACTACTTATTTTGCACCAACATCAAGTGTTAGGTAGGAATAAATTCATAAGATTTTGGTACGAATCAGAGATAGTATATAAAACAACTTATTGCATATATTATTATAAACGGCTGGCCGTAAATAGTGGGACAAGCAAATTTGTAGGTTAAATGCAGAGTTCAATATTTTTGAAACGAATGAAGATATTAAGATAAGGTTTTTAACCACCTCTTGTAAAGATTATTGCGTATTAGCGGTTTTAAGCTTATAACCTACCTATGCTAAAAAGTTATTTATACAGGGCGATAAACAAAAATCATTTTTATATTTTAATTGCTTGATCAGCCTAGTCCCTGATAAAATTGTAAAAAAGAATTTAAAAAGTTATTTCTAATCTTTAGTAATTTTCGAGCAATAATTTATTTATTGATAAATTTATTTTTGTCACATATTAAGCTATAACTTTAGACGTTTGATGTCAAGTTTTCTTGCTACAAAGCCATTAATCCTTAATTTTTTTTTGTAATCTACAGCGTGGAAAAAAGTATTATAAGATTATTAAGGACTTGGTCATCCTAAAACTAAGACGTATATATTTCAACAGACTATAGAATAAAAATCAATTTAAGTTTAAAAATTTTCATTTAGATGTTTGGGAGTGCTAAAACCACGATTGATTAACTTCATCAAGGGTTTTACTTTGGAATATATACATGTTGCTTTAAAGTATAAAGTGTCCCAAATTCTATTCTAAAGAGTGCGCAGCGTCTCGGATGAGATACTGTGTGGCCACTAAAGTCTGCATGTATTGATTTTTTTAAATATTTAGTTGACCTTTATAAAATATAAATTAGCAAATAAGTTTTCACTTGGGAATGTATGCAAAATTACAAATAAAATTAGTCACGCCATTTGTCTTGCTTGTTAAATTTGACACTGCTTTCAAAAATTGGCAGAAATATATATTTCTTCCCAAAATTTTAAAAAATGGATTAAAATGGTTTCATTTTTGATTTTATGCATATTTGTTATTGTTTCTGCTCTGCCGATTGAATTAAAATTTTTTTATTTTTTATAACTTGCTACTTCAGTTAGATAACAGAATATGTTCTAGCTTAATTCAAAATATCACTGCAGTTTTGTCAGTAAAAACGCTGTTATTTCAATAATTTAAAAAATGTTTTTATCAAGAAAATGATTAAAATATAAAAGTAATTAATACAATCTATGTAGGTTATACATTTTTCAAATATAGATAGTTTAGATTTGCTTACATTTGCTTAGGTGAAAAAGGTAACAGTGAAAAAAAAATGACATGAACCGTTGGTATTGAAATGAAAAAAGCATTATTTTCTATTAAAATTTTAAAGTCTGTTTAGCAATTTTTAAAAAAAAAATCAGATTTGACAGGCAAAATCGCATGATTAACTTTTTTACTTCAATATTAAAAAGGTTATTTATTAAAAAAAAGCCGATTTAATGCGGACTTTGCTGGTCAGACATTATGTTATCAGAGACTTTATGCAATCTATAGAATATAATTTGGGGCACTATGCACAAAAAAAATGCGCCAAGAACTTTTTTCAAAAACATATGTAGGAAAAAATTTCACTAAAGAAAAGTGAAATATTAATGTCGAAAGAAGAGTTTCCAAAACTTTACGAAAACAAATCATGGGAAAAAATAAAACATTTTATTGTTAACACTAACACAAAGGGACGAAATAATTAATTTATAAATTATCTCTGTTTCTTCTAATTATTATTACTTTTAAAATATTAATATTAAAACAGTTTTTCTAACAAATAATCGTGTCTTCTTTAGTGATCCTCTTTAAACTTGGTCCCAAATCATCGGTAACGTGCACACATTGTCGGGAAAAGGCATTGCCTACTTTAACAATATTTGTAATATTAGCGGAAATTTAAAAATTAAATAATACCTATCAATATTTACTACTTTCAAATCTTTATTACCTGTCTACAATCTAAAATTATTTTAAAGCAAATGCATTTCCACGAGTCCAAAATCCTTCCTAGTGCAACCTTGTTTTTAAATGCACTGGATATGCCCATATAGGTGCCCTGGATTTGGATAACAATACGGATAACTTTTTTATTTTTAACTCTAGGCGCAAAAGAAAGTTTTACTTATCTGAAAAATAAAATTAATTTAAAAAAGAATATCATTTTATATACAGGGTAAGAAAAAAGTACAAAAATAGAAGTTGTAAAAATAAAAAAAAATGCATAAGGCATTTTTTGCATATTAATCATTAATTTTTCCAAAAACTATGCCTATTATCAAAAAACCCCTAAAAGCTTTTTGCAGGATCTTAAATTTCTAAAATCTATCTCTGAAATTGGAATTTAATTTTGTTTCTTTTGCAAACTTTTGTTTTTTAATTTATTTTACTTAAAATTACGTTATTTTTAAATCAATCGTATTTTTCAGATAAGCAAAACTTTTTATGAAGAATTACTTTTTCGTCTAAAATCAAAAATAAAAAAAGATGTCCATATGTTACTCATTTTCAACTTATTGACAATTAAATTACCTAAAAATTACACCTTGTACAAAAAACTTTAACTCACTTTATATCTAATACTTTTATGCTTTCTAATTTGACGATGAAAAGCAAGATCGAATGGCAGCACCTATTATAGACATAATAAGCCTACGAAACAAATGGCATGGATGAAGCGCCATGTGTTGTTATTTTAATATTTTCATATTCTTTTTTTAAAAATAAGAAGTAGAGCAAAGCACGGTCGGCAAATATCTACAGGTCGCTCACTTGGAGTCTTGGACGAGGGCGATCTCAATATTATAATAATAATTTATTATTGTTCCCGTGTATGGCGTGTCAATAAATAGTTTTTTGCAGAAATGTCGTGTGTGGGGAGGAGGTAGGGTAGCCACCTTTCTGATAAAGGAAAACCGGCTTTTGTAGTTATACATTAGTAAAATTTATACATTTTTAAAAAATAAACCTGGGTTTTACAACCAAGGGAGGGGGGAGATACGACGACTCAGAGTAACTGTATTATACATTAGTATTCTGTAAACTTAAATTGTATGTATTACCTACAAAATTATATAGCGTCGTAAGTTCATATGTTATATGATTTCCTAAATAACGTTATGAATTTTTTGATTATTTGTATGGTATACTATGGTAAACTTGGGTTTTTCTAATGGTACATATGCATATTAAAGTTATAGAAGACTGATCAGAAGGTCGCAGTATATTTTTAAAACATGCTTTGTGCATTGTGACAATAGTTAAACAAGAAAAATATTAGTCAACAAATGTAGTAAGAAAATGAAATGAGATGCCGTATACTTATTTAATGTTAAGATTGTAGAGAATATAAATGTTCTAATAATTTACTTATTTTTTTATCATGACAAAAATTTAAATAGTTTTTCTTATTAAGTTTTATAACTTTTCGCGCAATCTTATACCTTTAAATTCTATATTAATACTTATTAAAATTATTTCCTAAGGGAAACAGAAAAAAAATCAGACCCTAAATAAGTATCCTATAGTTATATTTGTGATAATCAAAGCTTTAATTTTTCTTTACTATTTAAAATAGCTGAATTACTTAGTTCAACAAAATTCTTAACAGTTTTTTGTCAGAATTCTCCCCTTCATTCTTCACTAATCAACACATCATCTGTGTATCAAACAAAATGGAAACACGTTCGAGCATTCGAGAGTTTAACATTTTGTAATATCCCAAGCTTCATCCACTGGTTTTATCACGTTTAATTGTTTTAATAGTTTTCACGTTTTCTACCGTTAATTAATTGTTACTTCCTTGATTATTTGTTTAGTTATTAATAAATAAAAAGTTAAAATCGAAATACTGTGGTTTGCAAATAGATATTAACTGGTGCAATTTTGATAACAATGCTTGTTGATGTATTGTAAATTTACGATGATAGTATGTTATTCAAAACTGAAATAAAAAATACAGGGTTACATTTAAAAGTGCAAAGTTAGACCACGCCCAACTTTTTTGAACGACTCTGTATAGTGAACGCTCGTCGCAAAATAAAGTTCGCCGAATATTAAAAATATTTAATATAAGGGGGGTCTCGTGTGCCAGACTTACCCTACATATATATATATATATATATATATATATATATATATATATATATATATAGCCGTTAAAGTTCGGATGCCATAGTGACTTGGAACATCTCAAAATGCACTTTCTTCTAGTTAATGTATTTTTGTGTTTGTGTTAAATTGTTTTCTCTCTCAAAAATTGTATCTTTTTTGTAATCGAATAACTGACTAGTTTTTTTTTCACGTAACACATTTAACGAAAGCTCAGTTTTTAAAGACAAACGCCATATTTCACTTTTGTCTGAAGTTCCATGTCGCTTACTATAATACCTTGTTTACCGGTTTAATCTATAAAAGCATATAGAACACATATATACAAGAAATTTGTTACTTCCCTTGTAAATGGGAAGTATTAAAATGGTGAAAAAATCACCCTCCGAGATCTTTCAGATTTTTACGTTTCAAGGTCCCTAGGTGCCGAAAAACATATTTACTCGATTCCGTCAGTCTGTCTGTCTGTTCGCGTTATAACTAAAAAAACTACTCACCCGGTTGACTTCAAATGTTGATAAAAAATTAAGGGTCACATGGAGATCATTTGCTAACATTTTTGTAAAAATCCAACAAATCGAAACAAAATTATTATTAAAAAACTTTTTATCCAATTTACTTCAAATTTTCCAAAAAAAACAAACATTACCTAGGAATTATCTGGTAAAATTTTGGTACGACTTCAAGATGGCGGAGCAAAATGGCGGCCAAATAAAATATTTGTAGTAGTGAGGAAAATCACCCCCCAGCGGGAAAATTTGCTGCGTAGCTAAAAAGCCACTTAACGGATTGACTTCAAACTTTGGTCAAAAATTAAGGGTCATATGATGATGACTCGTAATATTCCAATATATAAGAGTAAACTGCTAATCCAATTTTTATATTTGGTCAATCACGTTATATTTTTTATTTTTTGTCCCCCCTGCCCTTAGAAAAATAAATTTGTGTACCTGTACAGAGCACCCAGAGCAGTTCTCAAAAGTCGGCGCCTGTGCGTGTAAGTATATAAAGAATCAATAAAATGGTATATTGGTTATTATTATGCAAATAAAAACTGACAATACTAAAATATGGGCGTCTTCTCTTACATGTACATAATATATTTGATTACACAAAACTATTCATGTTCCGATGCTATCTATGCAATGAATGATTCCATTTAGACAGGGCACCACAAAGAACACCATGACTGAGTACAATGCTAATGTGGCATAGTAATATCACCACCTGGTGATCATCTTTGTAGTTATCGACATTGACACTCTTCGCGCGAGCTCGTGAAGTAGCGGGGTGCCAAGACGAATAAAGGTCCACGATGAATAGCATATTATAAAGTGGTTTGTAAATGACATTGTGTTTACCTTTTATTATTAATAATAAAATTAGTGAGTGTGAAAAGGTACCATATATTTCTGAAGCAATATAGAGAAATATTGATACTTCCTATAATCTTTTATTTACACCCATGGATTTTTAATGAATAGAAATTTATACAATTAGAACCTATCTAGAGAGAATGTTCCAACACTAATATGACTCATTTATGTAAAGTGTGCTTTTTCGATTTTTCCTGACATCCAGGGTGACCAGTAAAATCCGTATCATAAGGGATTTTTTTAAAATAATTGACTTTCAGGTTCCAAAAATTTGTTGCTTGAAAAGTAATGCAAAATGTCAATAAAAAAGTTAGTAACGTGGTTTATCTTACCTGACATATCTCAATTTTTTTAATTTTAAAAAATGTTAAAGGGAATATTTGTTTCTTATTTGGCTTTATGCCAAATTTCAGGGCTATCAATTATCTTCAAATTATTCTTATTTTTTTTAACTTGACGATTTTTCACTCTACCGAATTGAAGCAACCTTGATTTAAACTAGTTATTTTTGATAAGTACATCTAAATGAATTTTCTTAATTAATGTTTTATTTTAAAAGCCCTTTTATTGATAAAAACATAAATGGATCCAAAAAAATGAGTCCAACTTGACGCAAACTTTATCCAGTTTCCACAATTTATCGTAAAATATTTTTAAATGCGATTATTTATTAAATTAATTCAAATTTTTCTACATTTGGTTTGCTAGGTGAAAACACATTAAAAGAAATAAAGAAAAATTAAGTCAACCAATAGAGACGAAATTTGAAATATAGGTATGAAATCACAGAAAAAACATAATTTTCCTTTATCATTTTTTAAAATTTTGAGAAAATATTAGTGTTTTTGCATTTTTTTTTGAAAAAATTTCAAATTTGACAGGTGAGATAAATCACGTGACTAACTTTTTTATTATCATTTTGCATTATTTTTTAAGCACAAACGTTCTGCAAACTCAAATTTTACCAAGATCCTTCATTTAAAATATTCCCCCTTTACTAGTCAGACAGTGTTTTGGTCCAACAATCAGGGTTATATGGGGATGACCTTGGTAACATTTTGATAAAAATCAAATATGGCGAAACGAAATGGTTGCCTAGGTAAATGTTATAAAAAAACTACTTACCCAATTTATCTCAAATTTTGCACAAAAATCAAGTATTCTGAGAAAATCAACTGGTAAAATTTTGGTACGAATCCAAGTCGCGAAACAAAATGGCGGCTTAATCAAATATTTAAAATATCAGCCTGGAAAAACTACTTAATGGATTGATTTCAAATTGTGTACAACAATTAATTATGGTATAGAGAGTAAAATTGTTGTACGAATTTTAGATGCGGTGCAAAATGGCGACCAAATAATATGTTTTTATTCGCCAGGTTTTACATATCTTCACGTTTTTGAATCCAGGGATAACAAAAAATATATATTTTATCAATCGTTGGTCTGTCTGTCTGCATATATATATTTTGTTTGTTGTTGCAAAGTACCTACCTTATGGTAAGGTAAAATTATTTTCGAGAATTTTATTAGTTGTTGAACATTTGTAACATATTAATTTATTATGATACAATAAGAAAGTGATTATTAATTTAAATGTGTGGCGATAATCTCTAATAGTATAGTTTAGTCTTACTTAAACCGAACAACAAAAAAACACCAAAATACCAATTGGCAAATACCAGAGACAGTTTTCGCAAACCAACGTTTAATTATCTAGCAATATAATAATTGTTGCAGTTTTAGACACAATATTTAGTTTTGCCGATCCAGGTATAAATATATTAAATGTATGTCTTACGGTATCTAAATTAGATTCCTACCGAGCTATTAAATAACTGCCCTTTTTCCGGTTTTTCTTTATAGCACCCAAATTATTTAGTACCGAAAACGTTTAGTTTTAAGTTACATAATTTGATCTCAATATTGGGTTGAATACGAAAGTGTTTAGTTTTTCTGATTCAGTTCAAATCTTGGGAGGAGAGGCAATATATATATATATATATATATATATATATATATATATATATATATATATATATATATATATATATATATATATATATGTATATATATATATATATATATATATATATATATATATATATATATATATATATATATATATATACTCTATTCGGCGAAATGTCAAATGTGATTTTGGCAAAACTGTTCTTTTCAGAACGACAGTAGTGAACGGATGTACACCCGGAATGAAAACACATTGTATTTTTCCATCCGTGAAGGAGTAAAAATCATATATATATATATGTATATATATATTCGAATTTTGTTCGATAAAGAATTCCCACAACAGAAAAAGAGGTGCTTACTTTATTACTTTATACTACTTGTTTTATTTTAGTACAAGTAAAATTGTCACTGGGGGGGACAACCGAACTGCTGTAGGATCGGTTCGGGTTTTGAATTCTGTTGCAAAGTGCTTTTGTCAAAAAGGCTGATCACTACTCCCGGTGCCCTGCAAAAGCCGATATGTGGTTCTGGGTGATGATAGATAATTTAAATCTAGGATAGAATAGTGCAATTGATGTTGCGTAAACGGTTTAGATGCTGTATGATCGCAAATGACCCAGTAGTCATTTGCGATCATGAAACAGCTTGAAATGATTATGTAATTTTTTATATTTTAAGCAAATCTTATCCGTGTCGCGACAAAATCCTTCGAACGACTTTTGAGCTTAGGGCGTGAAAGTCAGGAAATTATTTTAACAATGCATTTTAGCATTAATTTATTAATAATTAATAATTATAAAGTAAAACAAACATTTTTTATTAAATATTACTATAACACAGGGATGCCACAAAGATATTTTTAGATGTACGAGTACTGATAAAAACTATAATAAATAATTTTGATCATGACAATGTGTAGTAATTTTGTATAAACAATACCACATATTTCCTTACAGCCCAACTTATATCAGCAGTCTGCCAAACATTATTTTTTGGGTGCACATGCGTGTATGCTATTTAAAATCAATTTTTAAGTTTTTTGTTTCGAAACTGAACTGTTTCGATGTCGCATTTAGGTAACTTGGACATTTTTTTAGAATTTATGATAAAGCACATCCGATTAAAAAAAATCAGGACATAAGTACCTTATAAGAAAGAGGGGAAATAGATAAGGTTTGATATAGACATGAAGGATTTTAGAATAAGAACATAACCCAGATTTCCTTCATTTAAACAATAAGTATTTAAGGAATATTGCTATCGGAATATACCAGTTATATGTTGACCTTTTTATATTCAAATTACCACGTGCAGGACTCCAGATACTCAGTTCTAGATTGATACACACTTGAATTATCCAAACATTATAAGATTAAGATCATTTTTACAGCTTAATATTGTAATATTGCACCAATCTTACAAGTTTGACACAATACAATTCAAGGTTATTATTGCACTGTCTGGTGCAAGAACTTGTGATATGTCGTTGCCGTTCTGTGGTATTTAGGATATTCAGGGTATCAAACTATCATATCATTATGAGTGGGGCTAAGAATTGTTATGGCCAGAAAGTGAACCATCTGAAAAATGTGCTACCGGAATCGACAAATCGGCATATGCGCAAACCATGTTGCCAAAAGTTTAGGCAAATGTTACAAATTTAATTTCGAAGAGAAGTATTCATATACTGAATACTGAATTTTACAATTAATATTCGTTAGCAATCAATATTTATCTATAACGAAACGTTATGTAGGTAATTATCATTAAATCAGTTTCAACTATTGTAAACAGCAAACATGTGAGAATTGGACAGTGCCACGGCTTTGTTTATATTTACATTTTTAACCCGGTTTTAAGGACGCTGCTAGCATTTCTAAAGATATATTTTTAAAAAATAGTCTTAAACTAAAAATCGAAGAATTATACAAAAATTATTTTACCAAAAAGTATTTTCTGTATAATCTGGTACAATATAGCAAGAATAAGCTGTTTACAAAATACATGTATAAAAAACTTACTTTCTACCAACAGGGTAGGTATTTTATTTATTTAATGTACTCAAAATTTTACAATTTGTAAGGTATTATATTATAAAAATTTAATGCTTTGAGTACAGGTTTTAAGTCTACGATGAATTCACATGAATTTGTGGGTACACTGATTACCAATAAATCAATATTGTTTTACCAATTTTCAGCTATTTTCCCAAAGTAAAGCAAATTTCTGAGAATTACAATGAAAACTTAACTCTAGTGTTAAAGTAAATTAAAGTAAGTTTGTCTGAAACCAAGGAATTATATCACAAATCTTTTCAAAATTTTCAGCTATCCATTTAAATATTTTCTTTTTATTTCTTTGAAAATTTAGTGCAGTAACCCTAAAGGGAATTTTATTTGTAATTTTAGGTATTATATATGTGAAATGCCTTTGCACAGATGAGAAACGGGTATTTGGCGTAGTCAAGTTTTTATTCCAGTATGCCCTTGTACCCAGACCATGTGACACGCAATCTTCCCGTGACTGATTCTTGAAATATAACTTAAAACATGTCTTTATATATAGTTGTCTGATATTCATAAGTTTTATATTTCTGAACAATATATTTGTTGGATACATCCGTTTTTTAAACATTATTATTTTTAAAAAGTACTTTTGTAGTATAAATAAAGAAGTCAGAACGTTGTTAGAAGCTGCCCCCCATGCGGAGATCCCGTAGCACAAAACCGATTCCACAAGTGCCTGGTATAACATCCGTAGCACATGATACGGTACTATCTGTCTCAGGAAGTAAAATTTGTATATGTTCTTTCTTAATTTCTCCATAACTAGGTTTACATGCTCACGCCATCTCATATACTGATCAAAGTAGACTCCAAGATATTTAATTTTTTCTGTTTGTTTAATTTTATTTTTACATTTACAGTTTTCAAAATATTTACAACCCCAATCATGAATTTTTATTGATACATTTTCTGGTAGGTTCCGATTTGTCATAGTGAAAATTAAGAATTTTGATTTATCTATGTTAAGTGTTAATAGACTTTTATCTAACCAGCACTTGATTTTCTGCATAGTCTGTTCAGCTTTTTTTAATACATTATTCCAACTATTATCCTTTATTAATATTACTGTATCATCCGCATAACATACAACCCTATTATCACAAATATCTGTAAAGTTATTCACATATATTAAGAAGAGAATCGGTCCAAATACCGTGCCCTGTGGTACACCAAAATCAATTCTTTTTGGGCCGCTTTCATAATTTTTTATTTTTACTTTCTGCATTCGTTTATCGAGGTATGATCTAAACAGGTCATTAATTTTACCACGTACTCCAATGTTCTCTAATCTTTCTAAAAGAATCTGGTGCTCCACAGTATCGAATGCCTTTGATAGGTCTAGGGAAATTGCCATTGGTTTATGTCCTTCATTAAAACTCCTTGTGATAAATTCCGTCACCTCGGCAACAGCATTCTCGGTACTGCAGCCATCTCTAAACCCAAATTGATGATTGGACATTAATCCATTTTTTTCCAGATAATCCCAAAGTCTTAATTTTATACATTTCTCAACTATTTTGCTCAAGGTACTTATAATTGCAATAGGTCTGTAGTTAGTTTTTTCTGTCTTATCGCCTGATTTTAATATTGGTATTACAATGGCATTTTTGAAGATATCCGGAAAGACGCTTGTCTCGAGAACACTGTTTACCAGGTGTCTTAGAGGTTTTACCAAAAAAAATGAGTTCTCCTTAACAAATTCCGCAGAAATACCATCTTCGCCACTAGCTACTCCATTTTTTAATGACATTATTTCTTTTAATAATTCGGTTTCAGAAATTGGAGCCATAAATATGGAATGTGTGCATATTGGCCCGTCGTCAACGGGATTTAGGGACTTCTCAATTTTGTTTGCAAGTTTCTGGCCTACTTTACAAAAGTATTTATTTAATTCTTCTGCTATGCCTATATTATCTAAAATATCTTTTCCATTATCATCTTTAATTACTTTTATCTCATGTTTAGTATTATTTTCGCCTATGGCATGTTTTATGGAATTCCACATTTTTTTAGGGTTTTTTAGATTGTTATTAATTATTCCTTGATAGTACATATTTTTCATCTTATTTATTAGTTTTGTTAACCTATTTCGGTAATCCCTAAACTCATTTAGAGTTTGCAGGTTACCAGGACTTCTTGCAGATTTCCTTTTTAACTTGTCTCTAATCCTTATTGAAGTTAATATACCTGATGTGATCCATGGTTTGATACGTTGATTTTTTTATTTTCTTTTTACTTTATTCGTACAGCTTTTAGTAATGTTTTTGATAGTATTTACAAGTTTACCAGCTATTTGATTAGGGTCATTGCATTCATATAGTAAATCCCATTTGTAGTCTGATAGTATGTTTTTAATTTTTTGGTAATCTACTTTATCATAAAATCTAGTTATGTTTTTGTGTGATTGAATAACATCTTGCATTTTCATATTAATTATCACTGGGTAGTGATCTGTTAGACCTGAAATCAGTACCATTCCCAGGATATTTTCTATCTTGCTATTTTTATCAATCTTTACGAACACGTGATCTAGGCATGACTTTGATTCACCTGCCACTCTTGTTTCCTTATTTATAACACTTTTGTATCCAAACTCCCCTAATATACCTATATAGTTGTTTGTTACTCGTGTATCTGTGTTTAATATATTAATGTTGGTGTCCCCTGTAAAAATTTCTATGCTGCATTTTTTATAGTTTTTCAGAAAGAGTTCGTTTAAATCTTGAATATAATCTTCTGGTTTAAGCGATGGGGATCTATAGTTTGCAATAATACCAATAGATTTTTTGTTTTTTGTTAAGGTTACTCTTAAAAATTTTGAATTTCTTATACCTATTTTCATACTATTTTCAATTAAACTATTTTTTACATAAATTAGCGTACCATCACACTTATTTATATAACTTTCATTATAAAATACTTCATATGTTTTTATTTTGAATTGTTCTAAATTTTCTATTTTGTTGGTTTCAGACAAAACAATTACATCAAAGTTTGTATTTAATGATTCCAAGTATGCGACTAAATTATCAAAATTTTTTGTTATGCTTCGAATATTCAGGTGTATTAAGCTAAAACCGTTAGAAGTTCTTATAAAATGTTCAGAATTATCTATGCTCTCACTCAATACTGTGTCACAGTCCTTATCTAATAAGAAAGATGTCGGATCGTCGAACTCTATTTATGTTTTTCCGATATATTGATATCACAACCTGATACGCACTGAAATCATAGTCTAGTTTTCGGATAGTTTTTGGCTTTCTTCTAGGTTTAGTCTAAGTTTTTCAATGTCGTCCCGGTTGTAAATCCTGTGGACTGGTTCATTTTCTTTTCTTCTTACGAAAATACATCCGTCCCTTGCCCAGATGTATTTAAATCCATCATTGCGAAGTGATCTGGCATGCATGAACAGTTCCCTCGAGTCCCTTGACAAATCTTCATTTAAAAAAATAAGGTCTGTGTCACTCAGACCGCATTTATTTCCAACTATTTTACCCAACTGTTTCCTTTTTTGTATCAATTCATGTTTTTGTTCAACTGTTTTGAACATTATGGTGATAGCAGTGTTCTCTTTCACAGATGTGTTCAATTTTATTTGCGTGTCCTGTAGTTGTATTTCTGGGTTAATATATTTGAGTACCTTCTTTGCTTTTAATTTTATTTCTTCTGGATTATTTCTTATTTCCTCAGCTGTGCTTTTTACACCCATCATAACAATGTTCTTTAATCTATTTTCATTTTCTTTCACATCACTTTGTATTTTAAGCTTCCTTAATTCCTTCTTTATATATTCGTTTTCTTTCTTTAATTCAATTATTTCTCTATTAAAAGTTTTATTTTGTTTTTTTTGTATTTCATATTGTTCGGCATAAAATTTTAGGTCTTGCCTGAGGTCTCCGATCTCATCCCTTAATTCCTTTATAGAGTCTATTACACTGGTTCCTTGATTGTCAACCTTATGTTGGGCTTTTTCAGAGAAATCCATTGATCTTCTTATCTGTTTTTCAGTATGGGTTTTACACTCTTTACAAAGATATTTATTGTTTAATGTACGCAAGACTTCCAGCTCAACATCTGTAAGACCTGCACAAGATCTGAGGATCCAACCTTTGCACTTATCACACTGTACTGACGTTTGCGTTTTTGTAATATTTGCAGAGCATTCACCACACTTGTAAGTTTTTGGCTTTGTACCTCCCATGTTGGGAAAAGAACAATAAAATATTCGATAAATATGCATAAAATAAACAACATTAAAAGGTATTTACAAAAAGATATATTACAAATTCTTAACTTTTATTTCCAACTTACTTACTCCATAAATGAAACACAAATTAGGAATATACCTAACGAATGAATGAATTTTCAAATTTTAAGTTAGTTTTCACTGGATAGCAGGTATTTTTATAATTTAGGCGAGTAGCCATTGTTCTTAACACTCGTAAGACCAAGCGGGGTGCAACTGCACCCCATATTTCAATTTTTGTTTGTATTATTCAAAACAACCAAGCAATCAACACTCCCTTCTTAGTAGCTGTGGGCAAATATGGCCTTAAACAGCAAATGTTACTATTTTTTAATTTTAGTTTTTTTTCCAAAATATAGCAAAAAAAGTGGCCGGGGTGCATTTGCACCCCGCTTGGCCCTTTGAAGTTATTATATTTGCGATAAATTTTGAGAAGCCCTCGTATAGATCACGTACACTAACGTGTGACTGTACGCATGTGCGACTTTTGCAGTTGATCATATGTCTCTGAGTCGCCTTCGCGCATTACTGTATGCCGCGGTTCAAATAAACATAATCTTCTTTTCACTAAACGAAAAAAAAACTAAAGCAAACAAAGACATTGCTTAAAGAATATCCACATCTAATAGTTCTAAAACCAGATAAATAAAAAAAACTGTAATTATGACCTCAGATAACTATGATGCAAAAATGAAAAGTTTACTAAATGACTCCAACATTTACAAAGAACTAAAATACGACCCTACAAACATATACAAAAAACAAAACAACAAACTCTTAAAAAAAATTGGAAAATTCGAACTACATCTCCCATACAATTGACAAATATCCAATGCTCTAGCACCGAAAATTTACAGCCTCCCTAAATTACAGAAAAATGAAATACGAATGAGACCAATAATATCCTGTGTGCAATCACCTCTGCACAAGCTGTCC
Source organism: Kuschelorhynchus macadamiae (assembly GCA_030620095.1). Lineage (NCBI taxonomy): Eukaryota > Metazoa > Arthropoda > Insecta > Coleoptera > Curculionidae > Kuschelorhynchus > Kuschelorhynchus macadamiae. The sequence continues at coordinate 114,986 of JAUTXW010002337.1, read as the reverse complement.
AAATATTTAAAGGACGTTTTATCAGATATTTTAAATAAAGGTGACTCATTCATCAAGGATTCTTGGCACTTTAAGGATAAGATCAAAAATATCAATACCACAAAGTTATCTAATTATTTCCCTGGATGTAGTCTCTTTTTACATAGGCTAGCCCTGAACATAATTGGAAAAAAGTGGGACGAAATTAGGCGCTTCATTGACATACCCCTTAAGGAATTTCAAGAAGCTTTACTGGGGGCTTCTATATCAAGCGTTGTGACTCAAATGGTTCTGGAAAAGTTGGAAAGCTCAGTAACTCCAAATCTTAATTTTCCTTTGGCTTTCTTTCTCAGATACCTGGACGATTGTCTCACTGCCATTCCAAAAGGCCAGAAAAATTTTATCTGCGTTCCACTCTTACCATCCAAAAATTAAATTTACAATAGAAGTAGAAAAAAATAACAAAATTAATTTCTTAGACATGACAATCCACCATAACCAATAAAAATTCGAAACAGAATGTTACACTAAAGAAACTTGGTCTGGACCGTACTTAAACTTTTACTCTCCGCACGCCATGGCCCAAAAAAAGTCTGTTATAATTGGTATTGCTGACAGAGCTTTAAAGTTACCAGATTATAAAATTATATTAAATATTATAAAAAATATATTGAAAATGTAAAAAAAGTACTTTTCGAAAATAGGACACTGGTCCCAAAACATAATAAAACTCACACAGTTTATCATATACCTTGTTCCGAATGCAGTAAGGTATACATACATTGGGCAAAGCTGTCGGCATCTTAAAAACAGACTCAATGTGCAAAAATATGATGAAAGAAACAAAACTGCCTTAACAAAACATGAAACTAAATCGGGTCATAAATTCAATTACAGTGAGACCGAAATTTTAACAAAAGAACGTAACAAAGCAAAAATGATACATATACAAAGAAACCCAAATTCAGTAAACGAAAAAACAGATATAAAAGACTTAAGTAAAATATATCATAATATTTTGCGTTACTAATTTTAGAAAAAAAATTTCACTTTAAAAACAATTTTCCCTATTTTAGAAATAAAACCACCTTAAACATTAAACAAATACATCATTCTCAAAAATTGATTTTGTTAATTAAAAAATATATATACTTAAAGAAGTATGTTTGTTTGAAGAAAGAGAAATGTAATAACAAAATTAAAAAATTGCAGGCCGTTCTCGGCATTGATCCTGTAGCCTGGCGCCTCATGTTGTGTGATGTTTCCTATTAAGCTACCATCGATCTGTTGAAATTCGTTCAATAATCTTATTCGTGCAATTAACAATAAGGAACACCTAGACGTGTATTTTTACTTCTCTCATAAAAGGTGAAAAAATCACCCTCCGAGATTTTTACAGGTCTTTACGTTTCAGGGTCCCTAGATGACTAAAAATATGTTTTCTAGATTCCGTCGGTCTGTCTCGATTGACTTGGAGATGCCGGAACAAAATGGCGGCCAAATAAAACTTTTGTAATCTGAAAAAATCATCCTCTCAGGTTTTACATATCTTCGCGTTTTAGCGTCCCTAGATGCCAAAAAATATATTTTATAAATTCCGTAGGTCAAAGTATTATATAGGAATCAACTGGTAAAATGTTGGTATGGATACAAATTGGCTGAACAAAAGGGAGGCTTAATAAAATATTTCGAAATTCAGCCTGAAAAAACTACTTAATGAACGGATTTCCAATTATGTGACATAACTAATTGTAGTATAGAGATGAACTAGTAAAACTGTGGTACTAATTGAATTAGTAAATTTTGAAAGGAATTAACTCGAAAGAACTAAAATGTTGAGAATTTAAAAAAACTGTACTAACGCTATGTAAGTGGCTTCAATAAAACATCATTAGGGTAGATATAAAGTTAAAATATATGTTGACCAATTTTAATCCAAAAATATTATTTTGTTTTTTTTTTTCACTAGTAATCTTCCTAGTGCTTGAATTATTGCCGGAAATTATTTGCGAGTGGACGAATTTTAAGAAATTTTCTTAAAAAATTCGTCACCGAGGAAATAATTTCCGGTATTAATTCATGCGCGTGGAAGATTCGTTAAGAAAATTTCACACCAAAATTTATTTTTAATTTTCATCTCGATTTTCGTGTAGCTTGATGGCAAACGACATATTGTTCAATTATTGTTTAGTAGGCTGTGAATGATGAAAAGTCAGGATGACAAACCCCTTGATGATTTCGTTTACGGTGGTCTAGTTATCCGTATATTATATAGTATAGTTTTGGTTCTTATAAAAAAAACATTTTTTTTTTAGGTTTAAAATTAAATTTTTCCTAAAACTTTAGTAAAGTAAAATATTTTGCACTATCTTTAAAACATACTAAAATTTTATTTTTATTTAAGCTTAATTTACTAAAATTGAAGGAAGTATATTTTATTAAGTAAAACTTGCCAATTTAATTAACTGTCACCTACCTACGGTCTTGTAGGAGTTTTTGTTACCTAGAAAAAAACTAATTTCCGTAAACTTTACTAACGAGAAGTATACTTTATCAGATTCAGGACATTTTAAAGTTGAAATTTTGTCCTATTTAATATCACTAAACTTGACGGAACTGCATGAAATTTATCCTGAGAATACATTATGTAGGTTTTATGTACAATATTTAAATTATCATATTAATTAAGAATGACAGTGACATTTACACCGCGCAACGTATATGTGAAGATCTTTTTAAAATGTATAATTTAAAGAGTTACACTTTAGGTAAGTTTTGTAAGAAGATTAACGATATTAAAATAAACCACAGATCATTGCCTTGCCTAATAAAAGTAGTAGAAAAGGCCGCTCTCTACTCTTTCCAAAAAAGTCTCTTTGCGGATGTCAAGAAAATAGTTTATCAAGAATCTTCTTTTTTGGACCGATTATTAATTAGATTAGAAACTAGTTAATTAAGTTAATTCATGTATTAAAAAATATCTATCTTGAATAAGTTATTGTCATGTTTTATAACTTGTTAAATAAACACCTCATTTTATGTGAACTCTAAACTGTTTATATTAAAAAAATGTACTCATTGCTCTTTTAGATCCATTGAATACAAACACCAACGAAACGTCTGGAAAAATCAAATTAAGAAATTAAACCTGAATTAAACATCTAAAGTTTAATTATTTTATGAACCAAACTCCCAAGAACCTTTTATCTATACATATATAAGAATTTAAGTGATTTACATGAAATATAATAAAGAAAACAGAGTAATAGATATAACAGCAAAAATTGAAACATAAAGCACAAATAGAATTAATAAGCAAAAATAATAGGCGTTGTGGAACTACAGAAGCATATCTTAAGAATGCTTGTGAGTGGTGAACATAATATATAATAGTAAAATTACTAAACAAATAACAAAGGAAGTTTTTTGCCATCTTAAATACGTACCACAATTTGACTAGTTTATTTATTTATTTATTTATTTTCAAAAGTACATTATAGATACAAATCCAAATAATACATTATTAGAATGCATCACACTTTTTTATCTAATAAGAAAAATAAGCAGTTAATATATTACACACTACACTACTAACATATTAATAATAAAAAACTAACAATATATCAACAAATTGCAACAGTATTGTGTTAAGATGCATTTCAGCCAAGACACTTACAGTAATTAACAATTGACAAAGAAAAAACAAACAAAAGAAACACATACAATGTCAAATATTATTCGGGAAAAATATAGATTTAAGTTTATTTTTAAAAGACAAAACAGAACACTGGATATCAAAATCAAAACATAAAAAATGGTTAAAACAATACATAACGCGATTAATGCAACTATATTTTCCTACATCAGTTCCACTATTGTTTAATGTAAACATTTGTAAACCGCATTGTTGGATGGGATGGCACCCTAAAATTAAGTTGGTATAATAGGTCTGGACAATCAATGTAACTATTAACTAATTTATGTCCATAAGATAATGTTAATTTGCATCTACGCTGTTCCAAACTGCCCAATCCAAACAGTGTCAAACGCTCAATACGTTTGACATGGATGTTATAATGCGGGGACCATACAACACAAGAGTACTTCAAGTGGCTTCTGACTAATGCAAAATAAACCGACTTCAGAGTCCACATTACGAAAATCCCAGCACTGCCTCATAATAAAACCTGCCATTTTCTAAGCCTTTGCAATGATACTATCAATATGATGGGTAAATCTCAGCACACTATCAAATAGGATGCCAAGATAAGAGTAACTCTTGGTAGTGCAGTATCATTCATTGTATAATTATTGATTATACTTTGCTTTTTCTTAGAAAAAGAGATAATTTTGCGTTTCGAGATGTTCAGAATTATGTTATTGTCTACACACCATCATCATTGCTTGATACTACCTTGAAGATCTTCAAATAATCCGCGAAAAAAAGGTAACGGCAATGTGTAAAAACAAGGGATAGGTCATTTATAAAAATGGAAAAAAGAACTGGTCCAGGATGGGATCCCTGAGGAACACCAGAATACACATAGATCTCACGCGATAGAGAGCCGTTGAATTTCACAACTTGTGTGCGTTTGCAAAGATAGCTACCTATCCAGGAGAGCAAGGGGTTACCGATCCCATAACGTTCCAGCTTTTCCAATAGGATAAGGTGATTGACACTATCGAATGCTTTCTGGAAATCAAAATTGATTACATCAACCTGCCTTGCTGAATCTAGAGCAGCACTTAAAAAGTTAAAATAGACTGTTAAGTTTGTTTGACAGGACGTACCCTAAAAGAAGTTGATGAGGCGAGATGATCGTATGAAATGACGAGAATATTTCACTTGTCACCAATGATTCTAGGACTTTTGCCATACAACACAATCCCGATATTGGGCGATAGTTAGATATATCAGATCTATTGCCGCCCTTAAAAGGTACCGTGACAGTTGCAGATTTCCAAGCTGTAGGAAAAATTCCAGTGTTTAGTGACATGCTATAGATAAGACTTAATGGCAAGGACAAGGTTGGACTACAATTTTTTATAAATATTGGAGAGACACTGTCTGGACCAACACCCTTCTTGTCATCTAGCAGAATCAGTTTCTGAAAAACCATGTCACTGTTTACTTCAATGTTACAAAGGTTGACATTTGTTGAGGGAAAGTCATGTACTCGATCATTATTACGTACATCGTCCAATTTATATACAGACTGAAAGAACAGAGCAAAGAGATCTGCTATTTCCTTATGATTTGATAAAGATACACCTTCATGCCTCATTTGTTTTGGGTGTCCAGAAATGCATCTCTCTGACTTCAAGTAAGGCCAGAAGCGCTTGACATTTTGCAAGATGTTGTTTTGAGAGCATCAAGAAGGCTTTATAGTCATTCTTGATAGATACTTTTGACTGAGTCCTAAGAGTCTTGTAGTTGTTTTCAAGTGCAGTAGAATTACACTTCTTTAGACTATTATAAGCTTTGTTCTTTTGCTTTATGAGGTTGAAGGTAGCTGGAGAAAAGTAAGAAGGAAACCTCAGTATATTATACATTTTTTTAGGTAGAAAAATTTCAATGGCTGATAAAATAATCGATAAAAAAATGTCCACAGTTTTGTTAATGTCATTGTTTAGAGTTTTAAAAATACTCCAGTCTATATTTTCAGAAGAGCCATTTAATTCGTCATTAAAGAAGTTAAAACTGTATGAGGCACTGTCAGAAGCCAGATTCGGAGTAGAATCTAGTCGAAGTATAAAATCTAAAGGATGATGATGGTTATCAGTGAATGTTAGCGGCATATCACTCTCAGCCACGAAAATGGAAAAAGTTAGAAAAGTTAGAAAATAGCAAATCCAGAATAACATCATTCGAATTACGTATATCATTCAACTGTACAAGTTCATAAAAGCAAACGCAGTTATACAAAACTTTTGCACAGTTATTATTTGATGTAAATAAAATATTTCTATTATTATTAAATTCGTTTCAAAAATGACAATGAATAATCGTCTATGTGTCTACAAAATTTGGTAAGTTGTAATCACCCACAACGATCACTTTGCAAGTTGTTATATGGTCCCATAATGTGACTTAACGAGCCAACATGATCTTCATAGCAAGATATAGTGGATGCCGGGGAAATATACACTGCACAAAACACATATTGAATTTTCTGAAACAGCACGCCAATCCATACTTCTTGTATAGCGTTGTTGGGTGTGGTGAACAATGTTGACTTATAACAAGCTTTGACTGCAATAAGCACAACACCACCTCTAGTTTTACCAGTGGTTAGAGCACATCTGTCTTTTCTATAAACAACATATGAACTTGCGAAAAGTTCCTCACTAGAAGTACTCTCATTTAGCCATGTCTCAGTGATGACTATAATGTCATAGCTAGAATTAATGACTTTATTATAGAATTGGACTGTCTTGGTACGCAAACCACGAAGGTTTTGATAATATATCCTTATGGGGACTTCTGGGTAATCCGACTGTTGCAAAAATTTGGGTGGTCTGCTAGCTCCTAGTCTGCCATCTCTTGACCCTTGAAGTTTGATTTACGCAGTGAGTATTATCTGCATCAGCTATAGCAGCGGGGGCACTGATGTTATGTTCCCAACTGTTGATTTGCTTAAAAATGTAGGAGATTATATTGGTTTTAGCTTTGATAACTTGAATTGGCATACCAGTTCATATCCATTGAATCTGTAAAATTGTCGATTCTCAAAAATAGAGATCTGTGCTCATTCTTATGGACGTTTTTGTGAATTGTTAAGTTAATCTCATAAATAAGGTTGCTTAATACTTGTCATACTATCTATCATTGGCGTTTCAAGTTTGTCCTCTCAGAAACTCGAGACAGTCTCCCTAGACAATCGACAAGTATACTTCTTCCCTTTACTGCATTTTCACTTCCAGTAAACACAATTAGAAAGTCAGTTTTGGTGAATTTGTCAGTCAATGATATAAAACCATTCACAAGGTTTTCCTTTATATTGACGGTTCATGTCAAATTTACCTTTCAAAAATTTTTTAAATAATGCGGCGGTTCCAACTGCACTTCTCTTGTTACCCATTAAAAGGAGTTTACGTTGTTCAAGCAATCTTCCAGCTAGTACTGAGGGTTCAGCCAGGTTTGGTCTTTTGGCTCAAGACGAGTTATCAATAACAGCTTCAGGTTGATTGCATAATATTCATTCTCCTTTGTTAATGTCTCAATGCTTATCAACAGTGGGTCTTTAACGCCACAAGATCATTTATTTTGCCTTCAAGTGATTGCATCTTATTGTTAGCCACCTCAATAGTTTCAGAGAAGTTCTTATTTTTATCAAAGAGAAGATAAATTTCCTTATCCAAGCTGGTTAACTGTTCCTTTTGTATTTTAATCTGGTCCATGTAACTCTACCCTGTACTCACTATATCTTTAAAGTCCTGCGTTCCTCTCCTTAGTCTCTTAATGTGCTCATCCTTTTCGCTATTTTCTCTCATAAGTATGGATATTTGCTCGTGTAGTTTAAAGTTTTCCATCTCGTAGTTGTTTTTTAGCTCATTAATATGTGAGATCCTCTCGGTGTTTACTTATTAGATCTGGTGGTGGAGTTACTTAAATTTTCCCTACAGTTAGGACAATAATAAAGTAGGCTTCTTTGTGACAAGACTACAGCATGAGCTTCAGTCGTGCTTATCTTAGCACAACTTTTACAGACAACTTGATTACATGAGTCACAGGGAGCGCGAATCAACCCATCATCTCTAGGTCTCGCTATGAAAATACATGGCTTTTGACAAACAGCACAATGGAATGCTATACTTTAATATATAATGTGGAAAGCAAATAGATAATTTGTAGCTGATTTAATCGAACACATAACAATAATAAAACTTACTAAATGTTGTACAATAAAACAAACGATAACTTATTGTTCTAAAAATGATAAGGTGTCTAGTGTATCACCAAAGACAATACAAACAATCCAACACTTCAATAATAACCTGAGAGATCCAACAACTCAAGGTATAACCACCTATTCAATTCAGTAGCACACTAGAACTTATTGGATAGCCCTATTATATGTTCAGCACATGAATAAACAAACAAATCAGCAAAGGTCAGAAATCGGTCTATCAAAATATTACACACAATAAAATAAAAAAAGTGGTTCTCCAAACACAATCAGCTGTGAAAAATAGTGGACAATGGCAAAAAATATGTAAATCAGGCTGTGCAAAATTAATAAAGTAAATCACAATGGCCCCAGGTTCTTTATCAGTAAATTTGCATATTCTGTAGACAAGGTTGAAGATAAATAATAAAATGCATTCCTTTTTATTAATATGATGTGGATTTATAAATTTAATTTGGACTTTAAATATCCAATTTTCTAAGTTATTTAGAGGACAATGAATTTGAGACTTTTACCAAAGAACACAGAATTCACTCAGCTTTAGAACAGTACTGAACATACAGATTAAAACAAAAACAAAATATTTATATCACAATTAATTCTTGCACAAAAATTAATGTATTAAGTAGTTTTTTCAAGCTGACTGTTCAGTATTTTTAATATTATTGTCAATCTGTATTTAAATCTCTCAACATCGCACATCCATAACTGTTTGTTTTCGTCGCGCCGCAAGAAGATAATATTTTGCTGAGCTTGGACTTTTTCAGTTTTAAATGCTTTTATTTTATTTTATGTACTAGTTAGTTATTTGAGAAGTAGAATAGAGTTAACATGCTTTAAATTTACTCGTATTTAATTTTGGCTTTGCCACACCCCTTCTCAAAGTTATATTTTATTTTTATAAATTACAAAGAGTAATTAACATGGTCCTTCGATGTCGGTTGTTCCAGAAATGTTTATCGTCTCAGTTATGTTCCGGATGTGTTCATCCTCTTAATTAAGTAATTTAATTGAGAAAGTGTAATTTTACCTGTAGTAGCCAAGGCGACCAGAAGTATCAAGTTGGGTGTTTGCAATTAGAGGTACCCAAAGTTCCAGTTTTGTTTGGTTAGCAACGGTTTTGCAGAGGTCAAGTTTGTACAGAGAGGACACATTTGAGGTTAAGTGAGTAATTTGTGAATTTCATTATTGCATTGTATTAATATTTGTTCATTTAAAAATACATATTTATTTTGAAGTGAATTGCTAATTATTCAAAAAAAAATGGACATACTTAAAAGGCAAAGAGGTGCTGTAAAAGCCAGTTTAACTAATTTTTCAAAATATATTGACGATAATTTCAAAAATAAAACAAATATATCTCACCAATTAATTTTAGAATTGGAAACTCGTCTTAATAATATTGAGGTTAATTTGTTACAAAAATTTGTAGAAATTCAAGATAAAATTGATTCATTATGCGAATCAGACGAGTTAGAAAAAGAATATTCAGAGAGAGGTGAATTTGAAAATAAATATTTTTCACTAATTTCTTTGGCAAAAGAGTATTTGTACGATAACAAAAATGATGATGATTCAAATAGCAATAGCAGTAAAAACACTCAAAAATCCGTTATTAATCCTTTACAATCGGTAAAATTGCCTGATATAAATTTGCCTATATTTGACGGATCTGTGCAAAATTGGCTTGAATTCAGGGACATTTTTGAGTCTCTAATTCATAAAAATGAATCATTGTCAGATATTCAGCGCTTTCATTATTTAAGAGCTTCTATACGTAATGAACCTGTCCAGTTATTATCAAGTATAGAGTTTTCCGCTGTCAACTATAATATTGCATGGGAGTTGTTAGGAAAACGCTATAATAATGATAAAATGTTGATACATAACCATATTAAAAATATTTTTAATATAGAAGCCTTAAGTAAAGAATCCGCTAAAGGTATACGCGCAATACTCAATAATTTAACAAAAAATATGCGGGCATTATGTCAAATAGGCTTGCCGACAGCATCCTGGGACGTACCTATTGTCTATCTATTAAGCACAAAATTAGATAAAACCACTGCTAGGGAATGGGAATCATATAAATCAAAAGCTAAAAATAATCCTTTTCTAGAAGATTTTAAATTATTTTTAAGTTCTAAGGCGGAGCTTTTGGATAATTTGGAACAAAGTCGTACCGAAAAACAGCATGGTGGTAATTTTAGAGGTTTAATTTCTGTAGATGATAATTTAGAAAATTCAAATTCAACTATTGTTAAATTGCCAAAATGCGTATTTTGTAAAAGTGAACATTATATTCAATCATGTCCTTCTTTTTTAAAAATCCCCGTTGAAAAACGAGGTCAGGAAATTATTGCTTTAAAAGTTTGTTTAAATTGTTTAAAACCAGGTCATTTTAATAAAAGTTGTCGAAAACCACCCTGTAAAAAATGTCACAAAAAGCATAATATTTTGTTGCATACTGACAAAGTTAATTCACAAGAATTTCGCGATAAAAATGAACAATCTAATAATGATATCGGAAGTTCGTTTTCTTCAATAGTCAATGCAAACGAAGTAGTAAATAATTCTGCTAATTGTGATATACGTGACGTCTTGTTGTCGACAGCTCATGTTTATATTTTGGACCGTTTTAATAATAAACACGTCATACGTATAATTTTAGACAGCGGCTCAACCTCTAGTTTTCTCACTGAAAGAGCCTGCGATAAACTTCAATTGATAAAAGAAAAAATGAATGTTTCTCTAAATGGAATAAACAATTCCTTATCAATGATAAATTATAAATGTAACACGCAAATATTTTCAAAGGTAAATAATTTCTCATTAAATGTTTCCTGTTTTATTCTCCCAAAGATAACGGGGCCTTTGCCAGCATCGTCGATAAAAATAAGTCATTTAAAAATTCCCAGTAACTGTAAGTTAGCTGATCCTGCATTTTTTCAACCTCAAGAAGTCGATATGTTAATCGGCTCGGATTTATTATGGGATTTATTATGCGAGGAGAAAATTTATTTAGGTTCTAATATGCCGATTTTACAAAACACAAGGCTTGGATGGGTTGTAACTGGTCCTGTCGGTAAGTTAAATAATAAACAGGCAGCTGTAAATTGTTGTTTTGTTAAAACCATTGATCAGCAAATTCACGATGATTTAAAATTATTTTGGGAATTAGAGAATGTTTCTGTTACTGATAAACAATTGTCAGACGAAGAATTTGCTTGCGAAAAACATTTTACAGAAAATATTAAACGAAATGAGGATGGTTCGTTTATTGTTAAATTACCTTTAAAAATGGAAATTTCAAATTTAGGTAGTTCGTTTGAACAAGCCAAAAAACGATTTTTGAGCCTTGAACGGAAATTTTGTTCTAATGTTAATTATAAAAAATTATACCATGACTTTATAAAGGAATATATTGATTTAGGGCACATGACAAAAATTTCAGATTTCAATGTCACCTATTCAGGTGATTATTTTATGTGTCATCATGGTGTATACCGGGAAAATGCTCTGAGTTCTGTTCTTCGTGTGGTATTTGATGGGTCTTTGCCAAGTAGCACAGGTTTCTCCTTAAATAATATTCAAATGGCTGGACCTACAATACAGCAAGACTTATTTTCAATTTTAGTTCGATTTAGACAGCATAAAATTGTAATTTCTGCCGATTGTACAAAAATGTACAGGTCCGTGTGGGTTTCCCCAGATGATAGGCCACTGCAAAGAATTTTATGGCGATTTAATCCCGAAGACCCTCTAGATTGTTATGAATTAAATACAGTGACATATGGCACTACGTCGGCATCTTTTCTCGCGATTCGTTGTTTATTTCAGCTTGCTATTGATATTGAAACTATTCATCCAGATATTGCCGAGATTATAAAAAAGGATTTTTATGTAGATGACTTGTTGACTGGAACCGATAATGCTGAAAATGCAAAACGTATTTGTGAGCTAGTTTATGAGACACTCAAAAAAGGTTGTTTTGTTTTGCGCAAATTTTATTCAAATGATCCTAGTATTTTTGACGGCATTCCCAACAATGACCCTTTGTCTAAAATTGTTGAATTTGGTGAGAATGACGCAAAAAAAAACACTTGGTTTAATCTGGAGCCCTATTAATGACAAATTAATGTTTAAGGTGAATGACATAATTCACTCTAAAACAATTACAAAGCGCTCAATATTATCCGAAAGTTCTAAGATATTTGATCCCTTAGGACTTATTAGTCCATGTGTAATTGTTGTCAAAATTCTTCTCCAAAGTCTCTGGTTAGAAAAGCTCTCGTGGGATGATCCAGTTCCTCACAATATTTCCGCAGTTTGGAGCTCTTTTACATCGGAATTAAATTCTTTAAATGAGCTGAGAATAGAGCGTCGTGTTGTTTGTGAAAATGCAAGGTCTGTTGAAATGCATTGTTTTTCTGATAGTTCAGAAAAGGCATATGGCGCATGTATTTATCTCAGATCTATAAGTGAGAATGGTGAAATAAGCATATGTTTTTTAGCATCTAAGGCAAAGGTTGCGCCTTTACAAACGGTGACTTTGCCGCGATTAGAACTTTGTGGAGCTGTAGTAGCTTCAAGACTTGCAAAAAAGGTTTCTTGTGCGCTGAGATTGAATTTAAAGAAAATTGTTTTTTGGACAGATTCAACAATTGTTTTGGGTTGGGTAAAAACCGCTCCAAATAAATTAAAAACTTTTGTTAGTAACAGAGTCTCCGAAATTCAAAGGGCTACTGAGCGTGACACATGGAGACATGTTCCAAGTAAATTTAACCCAGCTGACTATTTATCTAGGGGCGTAAAATGTTCTGAAATAAAAAATTTAGATATGTGGTGGCATGGACCACAGTTTTTATTTTTGCCTGAAAACGAATGGCCAAAATTACCTGATCAAAAGGATGACTTACCTGATTTGCGCAAAGTTAAATTTTATTGTGCAAATAATTCAGTAACAAAAGAAAACAGTAATTATGTTATCGAAAGATTTTCTGATTTGGTGAAACTAAAAAGAGTAACCACTTTAATGAGGAGGTTTGCACATAATTGTACTAAAATTCCAAGTGAGCGTAAGTATGGTCCCTTAATGAAAAGCGAAATTGATCTTTCATTTCAAATATTGCTCAAGCATGTACAAGAAAATTGCTTTTCTGAAGAATTTGAAGAAATTAGGTCTAATAGGGTAAAACGTTCTTCAAAATTTCTTAGTTTAAAACCTTTTTTTGATGACTTTGGTTTTTTGAGGGTTGGTGGAAGACTGACAAATGCAAAATTCAAATTCGAGAAAAAACACCCTATAATTTTGTCAACGCGTCACCATCTTACAAAATTAATTTTTTTACATGAGCACTTGAAATTATATCACTGCGGACCACAACATTTATTGGCTTCAATACGAGAGTCATATTGGCCATTAGAAGGTCGGTCTTTATCTAAACAAATTGTACATAAATGTTTAAAGTGTTTTAGGTATAATCCCAAGATGTTGAAGCCTGTTATGGGCAATTTACCTGAACAACGTTTAAATCCTAATCACCCGTTTGATATTGTGGGCGTTGATTATGCAGGTCCTTTTTTGCTAAAGAGTTACGCTAGTCGTGGTACTAAAATTTCAAAATCATATATTTGCCTTTTTGTCTGTTTTCTAACAAAAGCGGTACATTTAGAGCTTGTAACTGATCTCAGTAAAGAAGCTTTTATATTGTCGTTACGTAGATTTTCTGCACGACGGGGAAAACCCTCCGTAATTTTTTCAGATAATGGCAGCAATTTCGTGTCAGCGTATTCAGATTTAAAAGATTTAGGTAGGTTTATTAAAGAAAATAAAGATGAATTAACCTCAAGTATATGTAAAAATGAGATAGAGTGGCATTTTATACCACCTCAATCGCCTCATTTTGGTGGCCTCTGGGAGGCTGGTATCAAAAGTATGAAAGCCCATTTAAAGCGAGTAGTTAGCAATACACCATTGACATTTGAACATTTTTATACTCTTTTGTCAGAGGTAGAAGCAATAATGAATTCACGACCCCTCTCACCCTTATCCTCTCACCCTGATGATCTCACCCCATTAACTCCTGGACATTTAATCATCGGTCGTCAATTAAATTCCTGGACGAATGGAGACTTCAAAAGTTTGCCTACCAATCGATTGTCATTGTATCAACACTTGCAGCAGTTAAAGCAGCATCTGTGGACAAGATGGAGCAAGGAATATGTTGCTGAGCTCCAACAGAGAACCAAATGGAAACACAACTACGATGGTTTGAGCGTTGGTGCATTAGTGTTAGTGAAAGATGACAATGCCCCTCCCATGAAGTGGAAAATGGGAAAGGTTGTTGAATTATTCCACGGGAAAGATAATGTTGCGCGAGTGGCTCTTATAAAAACCCAATCTGGTCTGATAAAGCGTTCTTTTTCAAAAATATGTCCGTTACCGTTAGAGTAAAGTGATGCATATGGTTAATGTTCGGTGTGCGTACCTAATCTTTATTATCATTTTTGTTGAAAGTCAGAGCTTTCAAGGCGGGCGGCATGTTCAGTATTTTTAATATTATTGTCAATCTGTATTTAAATCTGTCAACATCGCACATCCATAACTGTTTGTTTTCGTCGCGCCGCAAGAAGATAATATTTTGCTGAGCTTGGACTTTTTCAGTTTTAAATGCTTTTATTTTATTTTATGTACTAGTTAGTTATTTGAGAAGTAGAATAGAGTTAACATGCTTTAAATTTACTCGTATTTAATTTTGGCTTTGCCACACCCCTTCTCAAAGTTATATTTTATTTTTATAAATTACAAAGAGTAATTAACACTGACTTTTTAAATATTTTATTAAGCCGTCATTTTGTTTAGCAATCTTGGATTCGAACCAAAAATTGTACCAGTTGAAAGGTACAGGTAAAGAAAGCGATAGTCAAAATTATTGGTTTCGAGAAAAACGTGTTTAAAGGATTAGAACATCCGGCAATTACGTTATTTGCAGAGGAAGAACATTTTTTAAAAAATTCAGTTTATTTTAAAATTGAAAATTTACAAGTGTTCATAACGAGAGCGGACTAACAAGTGCATCTCGGCATTTTACTATTCTTGTAAATAAAACCATGCATATTTTTTGTTAATGTATTAGACTAGTTTAAAAGTTATTTCAACAAAATGTTTAGAGAAAATTTACCATATTTTCAAAAAAATTACACAAAAAAGTTAAAAAGGTGTTTTGTCATTTTGTGTTTGATTATTTATTTTTATTATTTTAATGTAACAAGCTGCAAAACGAAGATACATCAAATTCTTAATAGTCTTACTATAATATTGAATTTAGGTAAAGTGTTTTTTAAAGCATGGACCAAAGATTTTTTTCAGGTTGACGATTTTATAGAATAGAAGAATGCCCGAAAAAAATTATATTAAGGCTGCTATTATAATAAACACCAGAATGATGGCTTTACCTTTATGTAAATAATTAGGAACTTCAGATATGCCATCATATGTTTCTTTTTAAAAATAGGGTACCTAGTTGATTAAAGTACTCTTGAGCAGGTGGGCTGCAGAACTTGGAAATTCTACCATTTCTTATGATTTATAGTTAGGTCTAGAAAATAAGGGATATTGTTGTTATAAGTAGGCTCTAAAAAAGGATATTTTGCCGTTATAACAATTAACGTAATTTGGTTCTTAAATTTGGGATCTGTAATGACATAGGTTTCCCATCATGTACCATTATAGCTATATCGGTGTGAAGTATTAGCCTCGGATATTCTATAAAGATCTTCAATTCTTTTATTTTATTATTATTGTATTGTAAGAACTATCCACATTTTTATGTCGTCCCATACTGAAATATGATCGTATAACATCCTGTTTCTTGCACATAACGTCATCAAATATAAAAATGGAGTTTGGCTTGGCATTGGATGGTTCCACAATATCTGTTGTATCCCTTAATCGGTTTAAACATTTTCCTGAGATATTCGTATTTGGGTTGGTACAACGACTTTGTATATACTTAAACATTTTCAAAACGCAATCGGAAAGGGTGTGTAAGCAAAGTAATCATAACATTTGTTTTTGCGCAGTTAGAAGGACCTATTAGCAGTCCACGAATTAATAATGGCAATAAGGGACTGTGCCGACGAATCACATTCTTCCCTACATGCCCAGATCCAACCTTTCCATCAAGATTATCTATCTCCAGTTTCTGTTTCAGCTTTACAATACACATTATAGTCAATAATATATTTTATGTCGAACACACGAGTTTACTATTCATTCAGATGCTGTTCGTCAAACGAAGTGGACGCTCTCGACATTTAGGTAAACAGGGTATGGCATAGTGAATTCACTAATTAATAAACTACCGTTTCAGTTACATCTTCTCTAATATCAATATTGTGGCCCAGGTACGAAACTTACAAAGCGAATAGCGAGAGGTGATTTGGGTATTAAACCATTAGATATCAGTGGCGGCTATTCAGGTGAAGTAGGTGAAGTGCTACTTCACCAGGAAAAATAAACACGCAAACATCTAACTATATTTATTATATATCTCTTAAAATTTAAGTTTTTACGTTAATTTACTCACCTAATTGGCAAAAAATAAACTGTACATCTTGAATAAATATTTTACTTGACCGTCGGCGGCATGTCTTTTTAAAACTTTCAATCGAACTTCATTATAACGACTATAACAGTGGCGCAAACCGCTTCGACTTTGCTGGAGGTGCTATGTTTAGTTTACGGTTTTCCTAATACGTTGCCATGACAACGCGTACTCGATGACGTCGAGCACATGAAAGAATAATGTTAACCAGCGCCATATAACGCTCTCGGTGAATTGCTAACGCAGTACACTACACCCACGTGTCGTTCAGTTTGGGGGTGGTTATCTACTTTTATTTTCGCGGATTACTCTGCAACCGGTTAGTTCCTTTGCAGTTTGCTGACTGTTTTGTATTATATTTATTTATAGTGTTGTTACAACTTTATTTGGTGTCGGGTTTATTAATTTACATTATTGATGAATCCGATCACGGAAGTGGTTTGCATTTTGTTTGAAACTCCATTTAATCGATTGAAGGAACAAGATCAGAGTTTTAATCGCCATCCTGGTTTTCGGCGTACAAATGGTTATGTAGTAGTCAAATATTACAAAAATTGTTTTGTTGGCCTTGTTTACTAGTTTCCAATAAATATTCAGTATGGAATAAGGAAGGATTTGCAGGTATGTTAAATATATGAAGGTCTTTACATAAACATGAAGACTCCGCGGAGCATTTAAAATGCGAATTAATGCTAAAAACATTTGTAAAAAATCAAAGCACTATAGCTGACACTTTAAAAGAAAATGTTAAACTATATACAATACATTTTAACGAAAACTTCCGATTAAATAGACTATTTATGTGCTTGGTAATTGACGCAGTTTTGTACCTTGCAAAACATGAGTTAATCTTTCGCGGCCACGATGAGAGCACCGAGTCAATAAATAGGGGGAATTTTAAAAAGCTTTAAGGTTTATTAATATCTAGAAGTTTCTAAGAACTAAAAGATTATCACGAAAAAATTAAAAATGTTTTTACTGGTGAGTCTATTTTTTTTTGTTTGTGGTTTTTGGCCTTACAAACTATGTGTTTTAGCCACGAAATAAGTAAATATTTAGTGAAAGCATGTAGCTTTCAATAATTTGAAAAGAAGGTAAAATTAAATTGCACGTTTTAATTTAAACCTAGCCACATATAGACGGGGACACACATTTCACGTCCAGGGGTCTGTCAGGACGACTTTAAACAAGACAAACAATGGAAGACCTCTAAAAAAGGAAATATACATTAGGAAAGGTTTAGGATATAATATCTATTTTAGTAGCATAAAGTTATAAATGTGGGAAAAATATTCTCTGAAGGTATGCTAAATTTCAAAGCCAATTTTTTTAAGGAAGTTGTACAACCAGGCAAAAAAGCCAATATTATTTGTTATTAAAATATCAGGTAGCTATATAGGTAAAATAAAATTGTTTTTAATTAAATATTTTATCAATTCATTTGAATGTTGTTGGTGTAATTGGCAATTGAAAAAAATATGGTTTAAATCGCTAAACTCTCCACATAAACAAAGTGGGACGTCCTTTATTCCAATCTTATGTAACTGACTGGGAAAACGGCCATGATTCAGTTTTATACGACTTACTGTGGATACCAGTCTTCGGGGCATCGATTTGTTATAATACCAATGTTTATTAGGTATAATTCTATGTGTCTTAAAATAGAAGGTTCTTCCATAAGTTTGCCACTCACTATTCCACTTTTTTTTAATGTTTTGTTTTAAGAAGGGATAGTAATCCTGAATAATTATAGTAGGATCTTGGTTATTATTTAATTGGGCATTCTTGGCTATGAAATCGACTTTTTCATTTCCAGTTATTCCAGAGTGAGCTTTAGTCCATATAAAACAAATTTCAATGTTTTTGGCTTTTGCTTGACGTATTAAGTCTAATGTTCGTACTACAAATATGTGAGAGTAAATATTTGTATTCTCAATAAAATTTGATAATTTTTTAAGAACTGATTGTGAATCAGAGCATATAGTTATATAATTATAATTTTGAGTTAAAGCCCATTCGATTGCATAATAGATTGCTGCGGCTTCTGCAGAAAAAATGCTTAAATTTGGATCAAATGTAAAAGACCACTGATAATTTGGTGAGGGGCAATAGAAAGCTCCACCTAAGCTGTTCTCAGTGTTTGAACAATCAGTATAAATAATAAGGTAATTTAAGGTGTATCTGGATATGATTTCTTTAAAAAGTATTTGAGTTGAAGTTCGATTTTCTGGATATGACGGAAAGGTAACTTCAGGAGTAACAAAAATGGTATGGTAGTTTTTTTCAAATATGTTCTTAGTATTGTGTTCACCACTTTCAATAAAATTAAACATTCGCAATTCTTCGTAGCCCTTTACTATCGGTGGTGCGTTTTTTTTGGCCCAATATCGTTCAGTAAGATTTGAAATAAACAAAGAATAAATCTTGTCGAGCACGCTTCTCTGTTTTATACATAATTTAAGTATAAATTTGGAAGCGAGGTACTCCCTTCTACACCAAAGAGGGGCTTCCAGTGATTCTACCAAAATTGCAGCATTTGGTGATGATTTCATAACACCCAAACATATACGAAGTGCTTTATACTGAACTCTGAACTGAACTGAACTTTTTTTTAAATGTGTATTACTTGCACAACCATAAAATATGCAACCATAATCTATAATAGACCTTATATAGGTTCTATAAAAAAGTAAAGCGATTTGTTGGCCAGCACCCCAATTAAAGGAACACACCTGTCTCAAGAGGCTTATACTTTTTTCCGTCTTGTTGACTATATTTGTAATTTGTTCCGCCCATAGTAATTTGGTGTCTAATATGATTCCGAGATATTTAAAAGATTTTGTTACAGGAAAGGAGAGACCGTTTAAGGTTTTTCGATTTTGTGCTTCTATCCTGCGTCGGGTAAAAAACACAACCGTTGTCTTATTTGTAGATATGTTAAATCCATTTTCTTGGGTCCAATTTTTAAAACAGTATGTAATATGTTTAAGTTTACTAATAGATTGTGTAAGGTTCTCCTCAGTGGTATACATGGCAAAATCGTCCGCATATTGTATGCAGGTCACATGCATATCCCATATGGTATGTAGATCTATGGTATATAAATTAAGTAAAAGCGGGGATAGGACGGAACTCTGTAGAATGCCCAGAGAAGTTTTTCTTGGAGATAAAAAGACTTGGTTTTTTAAACGTACAGTAACGCTTCTTTCTAAGAAAAGGCTTAAGATAGATTTAATAACAATTGCAGGAGATCCTATATATCTCATTTTTTTCTGAAAGTATATTAAGATTAACACTTTCATAATCATTTTTTATATCTGCAAATAAAACTCCTACACATTTGTTATTTGTCAGGCCAGCATGTAAGTCAAGGACAAGATGTGAGATAGCTTCTGTGGTACCGAACCCAGGTTTAAACCCATACTGATTTGGAGGCATGTGCCTATAGTACAACAACCAGTATTCCACTCTAAATTTAATTAGCCTTTCATAGGTTTTCGTTATGCATGACATTAGATTTATCGGTCTATAAGACTCTGCACATGAAGGATCTTTATTTGGTTTAAGAAATAATATAACAACACTGTTTTTTAAATCACTTGGGACGTAAGCTTGAAGCCACATATTATTAAATATTTTTAAAAGAAAGAGCTTTGCTAAATAGTCTAGGTTTTGTAGGATTGGATAACATATGTCATCTTGACCCGGAGCTGTGTTTTTTCTTTTTTTTATAGGCTTGTCTAATTCTAAAATTGTAAACTTGTTTAGTAGGAAATGATCGTTTACAAAATCAAAAGTACAATGTGAAAATGGATTATGGTTTACTGAGGGAGGTGATAAATTAATAAGGATATTCTCTGCAAGAGATTCATTTATTTGAGAAAAACTAGATCTACTTCCCTTAATTTTTTAAATTTTTTTCCAGATATTACTTATTGGTGTATCTTTATTTAAAGTGCTGCAGTAATTTTGCCAGTGTAATTTAGCTTTTTCTTTAAAATTTCTTTTTGTTAGAGCCATTAACCTTTTACATTCTAAGAAACTTGACTGAGTAGGTGAATTTTTATAGTTTTCGAAAGCTTTTTTCTATTATTAACCAGTGTTAGGCACTGGTTATCCCACCAGACGGGTTTATCTTTGGTCTTGGGCATAAATGGTTTATTTTGTTTCATAGACATACATAGCGTTTTATTAAGAGAATTTAAAAAATAACTTAACTTTTCATCAATACTACCTAATTCGAGAATATTAGTAAAACATGTTTCTAGAGTATTGGAAAATAATGGCCAATTGGCTGTGTCTAATCTCCATTTTCTTATAGGATAGATGTAATCGTTAAAATTGAAAGATATACTAATTTCCATTTTGATGGGTTAGTGATCTGAGCCAAGTGTATCTAGGTGTGTTGACTAATTAAAAAGGTGGCCTAAATTTGATGAAACTAGGCTAATGTCTATACAAGATTTTGTGCTATTTGGACTAATTCTAATAGCGGAACCATCGTTTAAGATTATTAGATTCGACAGCTGATAACAGTTCTTTGCCTTCACGATTTTTTATGTGGGATCCCCAAGCTCCATGGTGAGCGTCAAAGTCGCCCCCAATTATTACATTATTAAAACGGGAAAAAATATTGTTCCAGTCTTGTGGCGTTACTCTAGTTAAGGGAGGCCTATATAGAGATATAATATGAAATATATTATTATTAAGGTAAAGTTTGACTCCACAAAGTTCGACTTTAAATTCATGTGGTTTAAAATCCAAAACTTGATAGTTAAGGTGGGCGGCCACGATAAGTGCGACTCCGCCTTTGCCGTTGGGTCTGTCTGAGCGAACCACACTATAACCTGGAAAAGATAAAAATAGTTGTGGTTTTAACCACGTTTCAGAAATAATTGCTATATCAACTTTATTGGATAATAAAAAATTAGTAAAACTGTGTTTATTTGAGATTATTGACCTAGAATTCCGCTGTATTAATATTAATTTATCTTGTGTTTGATGATGCATTTTCAAGTACTATTTTCTGAGAATGTATTCAAAAAAGTTGCAAAGGATGTTTTTATGTCGTTATCTAAGTTTGTCATATCCATCATATCTGTTTTCAAAATATCATCAATTAAATTTTTTGTATAAAGTGACATTTTTTCGATCAATTTTTCTTTAAAGTTCATAAATTCTTCCCTGTAAGGGTTGGGGAGTATAGACGACTTACTTGACACTGAGTCTCTTCGAGAAGGAGGGGTATTATCCCTATCGAGGTATTCACCTTTACGCTTTTTGGATTCTTGTGGGATTTTTATAGGCTGAGAATGAGGTATTTTGGGTTTATAAATTATTCTTTAATTTGTATTTTGAGGTAAGGGCGGAAATTCCTTAATATTATGTAACGGTTGGTATCTATTTTGTGTGGTTATATTTAAATACGACGGGTTATTTTTTAATTGTTTAGCTTCTATAAAAGAAATATTATGTTGAGCCATAAGTGATTTAATTTTTTTTTGGTTATTAAACTCAGGACAATTTTTTGAAGTAGTGTTGTTGTCATTCGTTTTACAAAATACGCATTTCATTTCGCAGTCATTATTGTTTTCTGTATGTGACATACCACAATTTTTACACCTCTCTTTTCCTTTGCAATGGTTAGACACGTGACCGTATCTTAAGCGTTTTTCGCATTGAATTACTTTATATACAAAAGGTTCGATTTCAAAAACAACAGAATTTATATGTACAATTTGAGGTAATGTAGTGCATTTGAAAGTTACGCTTATCATTTGTCGGGGAACTACTATGTCATTTATTTTACGCGTAAAACGGTACACTGAGGTAGCATTTGGATATTCTTGTTTTATTTCGTTAAGTAAATAGTCCTCTTTAAAAAAGGTATCGACATGTTTTATGATTCCTCTACGTAATACAAAAAAACTTGGAATGTAAGCAATAAAGTTATTGTCTAAGATACATTTTTTATTATTTATCAATTTATTCGCTGCATCTGCACTTTTAAATTCAACTTTTATTTTATTTCGCCCTATTGAGGTAATGTTGGTTTTATTAACAAATATATATGGATCCTGTTTTAGGTAGTGCCCAACCCGAATAGCATGTAGTTTGCCTATATTTTTATTTTTCGACACAACATAAACAAAAAAGGGACCTTTATCTGACAAACTATAACGAATTTTTAAATCGATATGTGGTGGTATCTCTTGATTATCGAACTGGGAATATGGAACGGACTCACCAGATGTATTAAGGTTAATTTCTCCATTAGAAGATTGTATTCCGGGTGGTTGGCCACCCTCCCCATAAGTACCACTTTCCAATTCGATTTATTTAAATAAAATTAAAATCGATATTTGCACAAAGAGTTAAATTTGGAGTCGAATAAATGTTCGCACAAAAACACGCCGCAAAAAAAGGGTTTATGGTATTCGCCGGGTATCGACTGACATGTACGCCAGTCTACACGAAACTGTTGAAAAAACTATTCAACTATTCAAAACGAAATAATTGAATGCATTTCTGATTATTTAAATGATCATGTAAAAATGAAATAATGAACACACACTGTTTTTTGTGTGCAAGTGGATGACCCCACTGATTTTACGCAAACCTCTCAGTGCTCCATAATTTTAAGATACGTTAATTCAGAAGGTTCAGTAGTCGAGGGATTCTTAGGATTTTATAATGTCAGGATCAAATTTTGGACCAATTTGTCTATAAACATTAAATAATAGGCCAATGTTACGATGGCGCAAGTGTAATGTCTAGCCATCTAAATGGTGTTCAAAAAAAAAAGAAAAAGCGCCGGAGGCTGTATTTGTCCATTGCCTTGCGCATCGTCTTAACCTTGTGATGCAGCAAAGTTTAAAAATATTTTTAAATGTCGGATTTTCTTTGCAAGCCTTAGTGGTATTCCCTCACTTTTTCATCACTCAGCCAAACAAACGTATGATCTTACATCTGCATCTAAGAGACGTATACTAACAATTACAGACTCGTTGGTCTTCAAATTCGAAGTTAGTAAATGTGATTGTTCAAGACTGGAATAAATTAAAAGACGTCTTTGAATTTATTACAAACTGTGACAAATCTGATGAAAAATCAATTCCGGCTTACGAAAGGATTTTTAGGTGAGATGAACGATTTTGAATTCACGTTTTTGGCGTTAGTGTTTAATCACATTTTCTCAATCATGGACATACATATTTGCGTTCTTCAAAAAAAATCGCTTGACATTCATTTTTGTATATCCAATATAAAACGCTGTCGTGAGGCGCTCTGTAAAAAAAGAAATGAACAATTTTTTAATACCATGTTTGATAAAGCAAATTCTGTTACAGAAATAAGTCATTACAAACATGAGCTTGCTAAGCTTTCACCTGAAGAAATTAGGGCTAAATATAGAACCCTTTTTTATGAAATATTGGACCATATTTTAATGGAAATGACACTAAGCTCTCAAGACTGCGAAAAACTTACATTTTTATGTTTGGCAGATTCTGCTAAATTTTCCGAATATAGTTTAACTTTTCCGACTGGCCCGTTTGAAGATTTGTTACAGTTATATGGGGAAATATATTTAAAAAGTCAACGACTTAAAAGTGAGCTTGGTTTTATTTTTGCCAATGACAGTAATTGGAATATATGGCTGCAGGAGCAAGTGAAAAAAATTAATAAAAATAAAGATATTTTAACCAAAGCATATAAAGTGTTTTATCTTATTTTGACAATACCGTCGACAAGTGCTTCAGTGGAAAGAAGTTATTCTTGCCTCAAACGTGTAAAAACTGATTTAAGAAATACAATATCTTAAGAAAGACTTACTTCTCTAGGCAATATTTCAATTCAAAAGGAATTTCTGGAGGAGATTAGGGCAACTCATCCATTTTATGGGGATGTTATAAATAAATTTGGTGCTATGAAGGATAGGAGAATTGAGTTGGTATACAAAATTTAGGTAAGTCGAAAAAATATATTTTACCCCTCCCACATAAAAAAAATTCTGAAAAAAAATTATTGCGATATTTTCTTGCTTCATTTCATAGCATGTAAGAAACACGATATAGCTTATTCAAAAAACCAAAATATCTTAAGTTCACGTCGATTACGATCTTGAGCAACGTGCTTGGGAGAGAGTAAAATGAAAGGACATTAGTGGAAGTAAAAACTATCTGCTTGGTCGGTAACAAATATTATGAAGGCTGTCAGCTAAAATGAAGTGTTCCAACAGAAAACGACGTCGCGGATGAAGATCTGTCAACGGGAAACGTACATGTAAAGATAAAAAAATATCCAAGTTTGGTTTTGGATTGGCGTTGCGACAACCTATTCGAATTGAATTAGCTAAAGCTGGTAGTAAGAAATTTGTCGAAAAAGATATATTTAGTGCATCTATAGTAGCTGTTGCAGCGGTAAGAAAATTATTAAAAGTCCGTGGTGGGAAACGGAAGATACGCACACCTAGAATTACAACTGTTACAAAAGTTCGTGAAATATTAACTTTAGTACCAATATTTGAAGAAGAAGTAGTGCACGCAGTAAAAACAGCGAAAAATGCATCAACCCAAATAACAGATGGTGAGTTACGGCTAAATTCGAAAGGAAGTGGAATGTATTTGAAACCATATAGAACAGGTTTATGACTTTTTATGACCCACTCAAAAAACGAATTAAACGCCTTCCTCGAAGGACACTATCGAATATTGATTTAAAAAGGTATGCATTACAGCTGCAAGTACCATATTTTAAAAGTGTATATATGAGAGATTTACTGCCTCGACACAGGCAATGTTACGATGGCGTAAGTGTAATGTCCGGCCATCTAAATGAAAAAGCGCCGGAGGCTGCATTTGTCCATTGTTTTGCACATCGTCTTAACCTTGTGATGCAGCAAAATATTTCTAAATGTCGAATTTTCTTTGCAAGCCTTAGTGGTATTCCCTCACTTTTTCATCACTCAGCCAAACGAACGTATGATCTTACATCTGCATCTACGAGGCGTATACTAACAATTATAGACTCGTTGGTCTCCAAATTCGAAGTTAGTAAATGTGATTGTTCAAGACTGGAATAAATTAAAAGGCGTCTTTGAATTTATTACAAACTGTGACAAATCTTATGAAAATCCATTCCGGCTTGCGAAAGGATTTTTAGGTGAGATGAACGATTTTGAATTCACGTTTCTGGCGTTAATGTTTAATGACATTTTCTCAATCATGGACATACATATTGCGTTTGTTTGACTTTTTATGACCCACTCAAAAAACGAATAAAACGCCTTTCTCGAAGGACGCTGTCGAATATTGATTTAGAAAGGTATGCATTACAGCTGCAAGTACCATATTTTAAAAGTGTATATATGAGAGATTTACTGCCTCGACACGGACGTAGACGTTATGAATCTGCTCTGATTAAGTTGGGCAGTATAAGAGGATTTGGAACGCATTGTGTGGCGTATCGGAAGATTGATTCAGATGTTAAATATTGCGACAGCTTCTGTGATTTACCACCACCAACTAAATTGGTTCGACATCTGCGAATGGGTCGGGAAGCATCAAAGGAAATTTACCATACATAAGACCGGCAGCAGAAATTTGGTACAGCCTGGTGAGGATTTTATTCCTAAAGTTTCCCCAAATGAAATTGCAATAATTGTGTGGAATAAATTGTCAGAACACATGAAATGCGACATCGACTTATTGAAGTATCAGTATTGCACAGACCATTATACTGGCAATAATTTAGATGTAGACGAAGGTGATAAACCAGCACCTAGAAGACTGTCTTACTGCTACTGTAAAATAGGTGATGCAAAAATAATAGAAAAAAAATAGTTTAAAAAATTCGGAACCGAGGAAATGACGTAGTACTTTTAGCCCTCTGTTGTCGACAACAGAGAACACAAAAACACTTGGTTTTTTATCAGTCATGTTGTACAAATTCGCTCTAACAGGAGGGTCAAGCGTGTTAAGTACAAACTTTTACCCACCGTTAGAATTCAATACAGTAGATAAATATGGGCTCGCGCTTGTTGGATTTCACACATATAATTCTATTTTTAATATTGATGAAAGCAACAATTCGTTTTCATACAAGAAAAAAAAATTACAAATCTTTACCATCTATAAAGTTAACAAATTCCCAAGCAATATATGAAGTGTATGAGATTGAAAAAGTAATGAAAATTGCTTTACAAGAATCCACAGAAGATACTGATGACAATATATTTTCACTAACACCCAATAACCACACACTGAAATGTGAATTAAAAACAAAATGCATTATACATTTTACAGGAGATGTAAGATGTTGGGATTTGATCGAATATTGTTAACGGTGTCTCTCAAGTAGACATTATGAAAGTACGCGTAATACTTGTTGATTGTAATATAATCTCTGAACTCGAACTGAAAAAACGAGACGTTTGATGGAATCTACGCAACGCCTTCTCTCTCCAACAAATCTACAATGTCAACCATCACCTTAAAAGATCGTTCATCTCCAGATATTATACATATATAGACAGATTAAGGAAAAACCATCACGATTAGATACAGTTATGGGTTACGTTATAATCCAAAAGTAAGAAATACAGAAGCCTATAAAACAATGTTACGGTTGACAAATGCAGCATACAAAGGCTATGACGAGAAGCGAGAGCTGCATGAAACCAGGTGGAAAACATATTTACAGGTTATAAAACCGTTAATGACAGGGACTCGAGTGGAAAGTGGGATCGCAAGAAGAAAAAACATATGCAAAATTAGTATTACCATTAAAAAACCGTGTTTTGTCGAAAAATCTTAACTACTGCTATTGGAATAAATCTAAATAATAGCAATAGAACGGTAACGATTGCTATAAAGTTCAAAGATGGCTAGTCATACCGAACATGGTAATAAAATGTCAGTTATCGAAGAACTTCGTGAAGAGGGTATAATTTATTAAGTAATCACCTAGTTTGAACAGTATCTCAAGATACGTGAGTTGAAAATATGAATCCTAGCACAAATTATAAATTATTATAAATGAAAAGTCCGCGAGAAAAAAATTTTCTTAGAAGACACACTATTATTAAAGGACTTATGGCAAGTAGATTTGGATAAAATGCAACAATATGCAAATGAAAACTATGGTTATCGTTATATCCTAGTGTGCATAAATTGCTACTCCAAATTTGTCTATACTAGAAACAATACTGGGGTTGAAGTCACTAAAGAAATGAAAGACATTATTGAAGAAGCATCAAGGTAAAGAATGTTTTAAAAACACATTCCAAAATCTTGTCAAAGAATACAACAGTAATCATTATTCGACGTTCAGCACTATAGTTAAACGAGTCATACGCACACTCAAAAATTCTCTGTATAAGGAGCTTTCAGTTAGAGGTACCTACAAATGAATACAACTTTTGCCGCCGATCACAAAAACCTATAACAATACGAAGCATCGTACTATTGGTATGAAACCAATAAACGTTAAATCCACCACACGTATTAATGCATTCAGTCAGATAAAAGTCCCTCCCAAAACGTTTAAATTTCGATTGGGTGATGTAATTCGTATAAGCAAATACAAAAGCTTCTTCAAAAAAGGCTGTACACCCTCGTGGTCAACGGAACAGTTTAAAATCGCAAAAGTTAACATTACCAATTCACCAACATACCTCTTGGAATCAGCAGAAGGTCAGTCTATTGAAGGATGTTTTTACGAACTGCAAAAAACGACTAGCCGGAATGTTTATTTAGTGGAAAAAGTACTTCGCGTCCACAAGAAGAATAATATAATTCAATGGTTAGGATTTTCAGATCAATTTAATTCATTGATTGATGAAACAGATTTTGTTTAAAATATTTTATTTTATAATTCTGTTAAACCTATCGAAATACATATTGGTTAATATTACTATTAAAATAAATACATAATGAACTTCAAACTTATTTTATTTAAATAGGTGCTTATACAATTATAAATTAGGCTGATTACGATTTTTCCAATTGTTCCGAGTACATCTTTTTTGTTGATCGATATTACCAATTTTTTCTTCAAGTTGCTTTATATATCTATGAACTTTATTAAGAAGATCTGTATTCATTACGTTTTCTATTTATACACGTAAATGGTGTATTTCTCTAAGAGCAACATCCAGGGTAACAGCAACGCTACCCTTAGTGGGTGTGGCGACATTGGTTAAAGATTTTCCTTGCATGTCATATTGACCGTCCAGAATAAGCTTAAATCCAATTTCTGGTGACCCCCGCATTAAATGCAATTTTTCACCAAGTTTTTGATGTCCAAATTTATCAATTGTGTTGTTAACACGGTCCATGTTTATCTAAAACTAAGTTTTTTCGCCAAAGTGCAGCATTATAAGGTATAAGATAAAGCTTGCAGGGTCTGCGACATTAGTTACATATTTTCATTGAATGTATACAAGATTTACGAGTTTCTCTAATTAACAGATCAACTTTATTCTGGAGGTTAGATAATATGACTTCACTGGTTTCTATTATCGTAGTTAAATATTTTCCTTGAATTTATCCAAGATTAACTGATCAATTTCCTTCTCAAGGTTAGATATTATTACTTCACTTGTTTCTATTATTGAGTACACATATACAAATTCTGTTTCGGACTTAATAACATTAAATATCTCCCTAATTTTGTCACACACGTCATTCAATAATTCAGCCAGTATTATCCGAAGCTTGTGAATTTCTTGAAGGAAACAGTCTCAAGAGTTCCTGGAGGACTGCGAAATGTTAGTATTTTGTTATTAACTTTTTGAGGGCAAAATTTATCAACTGTATTGTTAACTAGACCCATTCTTACTTAGAACAAAACTAAAATTCAAAAATCCTAGTTATATCTGAAAACTGTTAAAATAAGGGAAATAAAAGAAATGTAATATTATTAATTATTTATTTGCAAAAAATACAATTTAAACTTGTTATGTACATTGTGAACATTTCTGAATAAAAGGTATCCAAGATAATACATCCATATAAATATTTTTTACAAATATGTGCTCCAACAGATAAATTGCTTGAATCCTCTAAATATTTAATATATTCCTCTCGGTCATAGACTCCAAACTTACTTAAAAGTGAAAAAATATCTTCAGACAGTATTCTTAGCTGTACTGCCAAATGTCGGACGTATGAGTACTGATTGTCATAGCTCAAGATGCTTACGTGGGAATCATACCTTTCAGTAACACCATCACCCATATTTAACTAGAAATAAATGTGTGAGGAATATATTATTCCGAATTTTGTTTCTAACTATTCCCTTATTACATTTTTAATTTAATAAAAACAAACATAAAAAAGGTATCTTTAATGTTAAATATTATTTCCAAAACACCATAATGTAATAACGACTTTATATTACCACCGGCAAACACTCGCGAGCTCTGTTCTAAATAAGTCAAAGTGAATTTATCTTCTGACTTATTCATATTCTCGACTGAGTCCAATGAAAGAGCTTCAACCACACGTTTCAGTAAACAGGTTTGAAAAGTTTGATTATGGGTTTTATCATATAATATTACTAGAATAGTTTCCGCAAAACATGTTGTCATTAACTTCATTTTTTTAATAATATATATTTTTCCCACCGTTAATGATGTTATGGCTCTTCGCTCCAACATCTTCGTTAAGCGTTTTATTAATTTCAACAATAGTTTGCTTTGAAATGCTCATTTTAAAAAATGTAATATGGGTATTGAAAGTCAAAACACGAATATAGTATATCTTAAAACACATTCACACAACGCAGTATTTCTGTTTATAAGCGAGTTGTGTGCAAATGATTCGCGTTTGAATATGTGGTTTTCTGTCGGGGTCTTCTTCTAATTTGCGTCAACAGATTCTATAACGCCCATTGGTTCATCGGATTACAGTAGGCCTGAGTTAAATGTATTAAATGAGCTTAAATAATTTAACTAGAGGGGGAAGGGGATAAAAGGAGGGGGGAGTTTAACGACGAGGTATTAAACAGTCTTTTGGAAGTTTGTATCTATGTCCGTAGAGTGAAAAAAATATGTGAGTTTGTAACTAATTGATTGGGTGAAATATTAGCCCTGATATAAAAGTTTGTATTAGGTTTACCTGTGAAATCATCTAGAAGTTCGAGTTATCTTTCAGCGTTAAGCGAAATTCGAAGAATTTTGTTTTGCACAGTTTGCAATTTCTGCTTTTGATTAGAGTGATGTATACTCCACGTTGGCGAGGCATAAGTGAAGAGAGGTCTAATATAGGCTTTGTATACGGATATTTTGGTTTTCGGTGCAAGTTTACTTTTATAATTTAACACTGGATAGAACATGGAAAAAATTTTTCTTGCGTTTTTAATGTTGTTGTTGGTATTGGCTGCCCAATTTAAATTTGTATCAAAGATTACATCAGGATACTTTGCTTTTTTATTCCAGTTGATTTCTATATTTAATATTTTAATTTTCCTAGAGGGAGTGTACATGGAGGTTGAAAATGTTTTTTTGGCTTTTAGGTAACAAAACTAATACAAGGGGCATTAGTCTGCCATTTTTATGATGCCAACGGTAGATTCTTGTGGGGATGAAATTAAGTTCTTGAAGATCTTTAAATATTTTTTCTATGGACCACTCCTCCAATACGCACCTAATGACGACATGGCGTAGCTTGTCTTCCTCGATGTTGAAAGTGTGAAGAGGTATAGCTTGTTCCTCAAAATTTTGCGAGGTTTTGTGGTAATCTAGTGGCGTCGGAGGGTTGAATTTGATCCCATCTGTTAGGTGTTGGAGTACCAAAATTGATCGAATTTGCTATAAAATAAGCGACGCTGTTTTAATATTTAGACATCCCTGAGTACTATGGGAGGAATTCTGTAAACATTAGAGTTAACAAAAGCTGGTGAACTAGCAAATTCTGCTGATTTACTGATAAAGGGGAGGACATTTTTGTCAATGGGATGATCTTTAGACTTAGATTGAAAGGTGGGTTTTTTAACCGGGTTTGGGTTTGAAGGATTAAAGTTTGTTTTCTTAGATAATAGGTCTGAACTAGCTTGATCTATGTCCGAACCTAGGTTGGTTTCGTCATCTGACACATGCGGTTTTCTATACTAACCAAGCCTTTAATATAGGTTTGCTTTAAGGTCGAACACCCCCACCCACAAAAAACAAAAGCATCGCTTAATAACAAACACCCTTCACCAACGGATCAACAACATCTCAAGGTTAAATAGCTTGACCTCCAGAACACGTTTTCAAAGTCAGAAAATTTGACCTTCAAAACATCCTCAAGGACTTTTCAAGGTGAAAAGTCAAGGACATCTCAAGGTTAAATAGCAAGCACTCCCCAATAGTCAACCACATCTCCCAAGTACCAAGTAGGCGGGAACACTTAAGGTCAAGTCACAAGGCGAGGAGGGCGGAACGTAAACGGGGGGTAATTGACCCAAGGTCAGGTGGGCGGGGCAACTTGACCTTCCTAATTTCAAAGTCAAATGGGCGGATACCTCTCAAGGTCAAATGATGTAGGAGGGGGGTGGCCCCGTGCATAGGTTCTCAGACTACTGATACAACTTTATTGATTTGAATGTTGAGAGAAATAATATTACAAATTGGATAGTTTGTTATTTCAGTATTTTAATTATGCTTTGATCTACTACATATTTATCTACGCTAAAAGCGAATTTACATAATTAACGGGGTAAATGCTTAGCCGATTAAGTAATAAGAGAGGGAGGAAGATATTTGGGCTATCAAATGGACGACCTAAGTCCGATGACAGGGCGGTAGGAGCATAGCGAATCTTTCGACCCAAACAAAACAAAGGAAAATTTAAAATTGACATAAGATTTTATCGACTTGTGAGCAAATCAACTGTTTCACTTATTTTAACAGTATTTCTGGCTAAATACAACAAAACGGGTAAGTAGTTTTTTGATAAAGTTATTGTTATATTTTGAAACTTTCAATTTTTTGTTTTATCCTGATTTCTAAATTATCTATTTAACACGGGTTTTAAAGATTTCCAGGATTAACGAGTTCTCTGGAAATTCTAAAAAAATCATTAAGGTAGAAAATACGTTGGGAGTCTTATTATGTAAAATGAGTTCAAAGTTTATTGCAGATTTAATGAATATTAGAGGAGAAATACATGCAAGTATGAGGGATAAAAAAATATTGAAGTAGGTCAAATTTTTTCATCTAGTTTAATATTGACAATTGCCCTTTCCACACTAAGGGGAACAAACTTTCAAAATTTTGATTCACGTGACAAATATGACGTTAATACAGTTCATGCTAACTAATATAAGCAATTTATTAATTTTTTTAAACTCTGCGTTTTGGTTAAGTTTTTTTTTAATAATGTAAAAAATGTATCTGTATTAAGACAAGGATTTTTTGTTTAATAAAATCTATACTGTTAACTGAATCTGTCCTTCTAGGTTAGCATTAGCAGTGGGATTAGGAACATTCCTAATCTCCCTCCAGGTTTGTCAATAAAGCTATAATAATTGATAATAAATAAAATAGGAAAGAGATAAAACATATTTGCCTGTGGTAAGAAACTCTTAAAAGAAACAATAGAAAACCATAATCACACGTCTTTCTTATTTAACGTTAACGAACTTTTTCGATGATTCGTTCATGTTAGCGTGAAATAAGCAACAGTATTTAATATTTTGTAAATGAATATTTTTCACCTTTCAGTCTATGTTGGATGTCTCGAGATACTGCATTGGCAACATGTGTCTGTCATAGAGTTATTTCTAAAAATTTGGTAATATAAATGTCTCTAATTTGGACTTAGCTTAATAAAAATGACTTGCCAAGTTCATTCACAGTTGTAGCTTTTTTACTTTTTTGTTTTAACACTATTAAATTGATATCAGTTTTCTTTTAACACTGCTAAAATGATAAGCTAACAGGTCAGTACAAAATTTCTATTATTATTGTGTGGTGGTCAAATTTAACAACACCTAAATGTTACAGAATTAGATACTTAGTCCTTTTCTGTTATGACTGGTGCATCACCATACAGACTCGATATAGGTTTATATAATCCAGTAATGCAAACATCTGCAGAATATAAGAAGCACACTTAGGGAGGTCTGAACTAATTAGAACCAGAGGTGGTTTGGATAAACAAAGATTTCAGTGATAAAATAAATGTACATACATACATACTGTATACACAGAAAATACAGCAATTAAGTAACCAATGTTACTTAATTGTTACAAAGATATATGTTTCTAAACGAACACATTATGCCACATTAGAAACACATTGTGCTTACGTAGGTTTCCCACTTTGCCCACACACTGCATGGGGTTCGGTGAGTACGAATAACAGAGGGTCCGGATAATCTAAGTTTTAGTGTATTTAAGTTCTTGAAGTAGATCTCCAGGGTGAAGTTGGTTGTATATTTTATGAAAGAAAGAAGAAAAAGTCCAGTACTTCACAATATTTTTATTAAAGACTATCCAACGCGTTTCGGCTCAACAGCCAATGTCAATGATAGAATTATAGTATCTGTAAGTGATAAAAATCTAGATAGTAAATTAGGAAAAATAATAGTTTTTTCAAAAAAACTTACAAATACCATCTTCCTTCTGAAGTTCGAAACCAAACGGTCGAAAATAAGAGAAACACTTAAGTTAAAACGCATTCACAATACCATAACGACACAATTTACAAAACAATAGTACCTATATAAATTTGTATAACGATTAGAGTGAGGTTAGG
This sequence comes from Kuschelorhynchus macadamiae, assembly GCA_030620095.1. Lineage (NCBI taxonomy): Eukaryota > Metazoa > Arthropoda > Insecta > Coleoptera > Curculionidae > Kuschelorhynchus > Kuschelorhynchus macadamiae. The sequence continues at coordinate 80,744 of JAUTXW010002337.1, read as the reverse complement.
AAACATAAACGTTCTGAAATGTCAAAAGTAGGCGGTAAAGCAGTTTCCATGCGCTAAGAAGAAATTGAAAGTGTCGATTTTACATAGTTAAAATTATAAGTTATAACAAGGATTTTTTAATTTTTTGTATCACATGACCAAATATATTAACGACTTGTGAACTTAAAAAATAGAAGATATGAATTAATAAAAGAAATGAAACTAAATATTACAAAAGGTGTATGGATGGTCAAGTATCCGTAAAATGTATCTATAAAATTAGCAAACATGAAAGTTGGGAAAATGAAGTGAAAAGGATCAATTCATTCATCTAAAATTTGCTGATTTTTTAAAATGGGTATGTATGGGATTAAGCAGGACACATTTTGATCTATTTCCAATTTAGCAATTTCAATATTTTCCAAAGCTGGGAGCTGTTTCCCTTGGGAAACATTGTGCTGCATGCTCACGTCACGACTTATGTCAAATGAATGAAGCGTCTAGAGCAAGTGTAGTCCGAAAGCTGAACGCTTCTCATTTAGTGATTTTAAACTGTTGAGGTGTTCTTTAATTCGAGCTTTGAAAGTTCTGCCGGTTTGTCCGACGTATCTTGCATTACAAGAGTTGCACGATAATTTGTCGTCTTTTATCTTTTAATCTATAAAAATCGATTTTAAATTAGAAAATGGAGTAAAAAGTATTCTAGAATTGTCGGAGACACCTTTTAGAATGTTTTTTTAATTTGATTGAGATCGGACCTAAAGAAGGAGTATTATTATATTTGGGTAGTTTTCTGAGTGGAAAAACCTCTATTTCTAAGGAAGAAAGGTGTTTTATCAATTTATTGTATTTTTTACTAATCGACATTTGAATTGTTTTTACTTTATATCCATTATTAACTGCAATTTGGAAAATTGTGTTTTTTTCTTTTTTGAAATCTAAAAGGAGTAAGGGAATACTACACATTCTATGTATAAGTGCATTAAACGATGCTAATTTGTGAGATATGAAATAATTTAAATCTATTGATATAGTGTGAAATTGTGACATCTAAGAAATTTAATGAGTTGTTTTTTTCTATATCAATGATGAATTTAAATTGAATGGGTGAAACTATTAAGATGGTCTAAATATTCGCTCAGCTCTTCTTTTGCACTTGTCCAAATGACAAACGTGTCGTCCACGTACCTTCTCCAAAAAAAAACAACTTTTTAGTTAAATTATTTATGTTGGAAAACAGAAACTTATGTTCAAAATACCACATACAAATTTCAGCCAAGAGAGGAGAAAGACTGGACCCTATAGGGGGTCAAACTTAAAATAGTTAAGTTCTAAAAATTTCTTAAGAAGTTACGCTAAGAGAAAGTGTGGTATTTTAAACATAAATTTCTAAAATAAATAATTTAACTAAAAAGGTGTTTTTTTGAAGAAGGTACATGGACGACATGTTTGTCATTTGGACAGGTATAAAAGAGGAGCTGAGCGAATTTTTAGGCCATCTTTATAGTTTGCACTCTAACATCAAATTCACCATTGATATAGAAAGAAACAACTCATTAAATTTTTTAGATCTCACAATTTCTAAAGAACATAACAAATTAATTTACAAACTTTACAGTAAAAAACAGATCACACAATTTCAATAGTTTCGGTTATTCCCTTTAGATTTCGAAAAAGGAAAAGACACAGTTTTCCAAATGACAGTTAATAATGGATATAAAGTAAAAACAATTCAAAGGTTGATTAATAAAAAATACAATAAATTGATAAAACACCTTTTTTGGTTAGAAACGGAGGTTTTTCCACTCGAACAACCACCCAAATATATTAACTCTTGTTATGTTAGATACGTCGGACAAACCGGCAGAACTTTCAACGCTCGAATTAAAGAACATTTTAACAGTTTAAAATCACCAAATGAATTGTTTTTACTTGTTTTTTTGTTAGCTTTTGGACTAAGGACGGCTTAATTCATTTGACATAGGTTGTGACGTGAGCATGCTGCATAATATTTCCAAAGGGAAACAGCTCTCAGATTTGGAAAATATTGAAAACGCTAAATTGGAAATAGATCAAAATGTGTCCATTGTAAAGAAGCAGCAAATTTAACACGATTGTTTAGATGAATGAATAAGTCTTTCTTACTTAATTTTCCCCACCTTTCATGCATGCTGATTTTATAGAAAAATTTTACGGATGGGCAGTGGCGGATTACCGCACAGGCACATAAAGCAATTGCCTGGGGCCTCTGAATTTTAAGAGCCTCAGCATCCCAAAAACAAAAAATTACATAAAAATTATTGCCAAATTGAATATTTATTATTTACGTTATTATTTTATAATTACCACTTATTACACATATTGTTTTATGTTTAATTTTAGAAACCTTAGAGATACCTAATTAAAACGTAAAATTCCTTATGTTCAAATCGCAACCGTGGCAACTCTAAACGCCAAAAGTAGCCTGACACGGTGACACGATTGGCAGCGTGCGAGTTTGGACCCACCCTTGATTTACACACGTATGTCGAACTTGGTGGAGTGACAGTTACTTGGCCTAATTATTGATTTAAGATTTAAGTGTGAAAAGTGCGAAGTGTGTATTTGTGTTATTGTATTCCTGCAATAAGTGCAATAAATATACCATCGTAAGTATTTTATACATTTCTTTCATTATTCTTTATTATAGGAGTATTTTCTTTGTTTCGACATAGTAGCTTTTGAAAATAATGTTTTAATTTTATTTAGTATTAATACATATATTATTATAAGTCTATTAGACTCAGAACGGCTAAAACGGCCTGATATGAAGACATTAGACTATCTGAGTGCTGCTAGCTTGTGCCATTCAGCAAGGAATTCTTCGACAGTGCGATTCTTAATCCTAGCCGTGACGACTGAAAGAGCAATTCCAAGAGCAGATTCCGGCCCAGTGAAAGCAGTGTTGCTACCTTCCCGAGCCAGCTGATGCGCCCCCTCATTACCCCCAATGCCCTGATGTCCAGGCCTCAAATGAGGCTAACCCTATTGGACTCACACAGCTTCTCTAGGGCTTCCCTGTATTCAAGTGTTAGCAGCGAATTGACCCCGTTCGAGGACAGAGCCTTAATCGCGGCTTAACTATCACAGCATACTTATGTAGATATGCTTGCCGTGATATCCTCTGGAAAGTTTTTTCTGTACGCAATCCAAAATTGCTGTAATCTCAGCCTGACATACTGTCGCATACCATCCAAGAGCAAGACTAATGGATCTCTCTTTTTTCTCAACTTCATAACTGTTCTGTGTCGTCTTTCAATTGCCGCGATTCTATTAGAGTTACATTTGTGCAGTGGTATTACTGCGCCATCGATGACGTGCAACGGTTTTTAATTTATATGTACTATATCTAATATTTATATCTATAATAAAGTGACCAAAATAATTTAGGTCGATTTTGACATCAATGTCAGAGTGATTCACGACGCATTATACATTTTTTCTTTCATGAGTAATTTATTTATTAACTTAATGTTTTGTTAGAGAATAGAAATCATTTAAGAAAATTAAAAAAGAATGTTTTTAAAGATATAAATGCCTCAAACTAAAATAAAAAAAATCTTAGGGAACTCAGCTAAATGTTTTTATTTTAAATTTTCTTTTGATTTAGCAACATTTTAAAAATTCAAGAGGATGGAAAGCGTAAGAGATACGCAGTTGGTTAGATTAATGCCGAGTTGCGCAATGTGCTAATGAATACCTATGCCATTTACAAATTGATTAAATTCAAAACCACTTCGAATATATTCGCATAAATACGATTTTTCCTGATTTGGTTTTTATTTTTCGTGACTTTATTTCAATAGATATTTAAAAATAAGTTTTACCATTTTTATTGTCACTCTTTCTCCTCGACAAAATGGCGTTATAAAATTTTAAATGCGTCGTTTCGTATTCGGGTCACCATCATCAACTTCACATTTTTAAATACGGACCTGGATTTTTACTCACTTTCTTGAAGGTTATAACCTCCCAAATGCAATAATCTATCATACTTGCCAGAAAAATGTTGCTAGTTCTTTTTAACACAAATTAAAACATATATCTGTATATCTATTAATTATATATAATATAATCTATCTATTATAATAATTAAACTAATTACCACCAAATTGCACAACTTTACCCCACTCCAACCAATTTCGAATCTCTTACGATTTCCGAGATCCCCACACCTACACTCCAGTTTTTAGCACCTTGTATAATACGCCTAGAATTAGTTGGTTATAATCTATAAACTACAATTTAAAATTTGTTTAAATTCTATATATATATATATATATATATATATATATATATATATATATATATATATATATATATATATATATATATATATATATATATATATATATATATATATATATATATATATATATATATATATATATATATATATATATATATATATATATATATATATATATATATATATATATATATATATATATATATATATATATATATATATATATATATATACATATTGTAACATTTTTATCTCGTCACTAGAAGTTAACCGATAAAAATCCGTCCATCCGTGTATTGTCAGTTAATTTTAAAAATAATGAAATAAATATTAGATTTTGGTACCGTGGCGCTTTCTATCGATAGCCTGCGTATAGTCAGGCGACTGCCGTGCAGAAATCGCAGGAACTTTTCGCTTAAGGCGAGGTAGTTAATTCGTCGTTGTGTAGATGGCTATCACATGAGGATCTACAAGTGAAATATGCAAGTAGCATATTGTCGGTTGCATACGGTTGCTGTTGCAATTGATATTTCCGTGTTTCTTCTAATTGCCCTTAGAAGAATTTCCCTTTTCCTTGATTTAATCTGGGAACAATTTGATTAATCAATTTACCTAGGATTTAGTTTGTTTATTTATTTCCTTGAGTGCATTAGACCCGTTTATTAGGGTACTATTTGTCATCAATGATGACGTACTGACCTATCTCTACCGCTACCTTGACCTTTGAAGAGAATTTCGTTGTCGCGAAAGAAAATTTCACTCTCTCTTAAGTCAAACGTCGAGTGCAAAATTTGTTCGGCTATCTGTGGTGGCCTACTTTTCTCTACTCTATTTATTATCCCCTTTTCTAGTAGGTCAACACATCTAACCTATTTGTACACAGTTTAGCTTACCAATATGGCCCGTAATGTACTTACTTCTAGTACGGCCCTGCTGTTGGTCCTCTTCAGGTTACTTTCAAGGGTCCGTAGCACCAGGCACCTTATTTATCCCTTCTTAAAACTACGCTTCTTAAATCCTAAGTTGATATATTTACTCTTTAGATAGTAACATTAATTCAGGTTCCGAGCTAAGGTAATTTTAATTATGATGTTGTTATACGTAATAAGTGAAAGGGAGCTTTTACGGCATAATAACTTTAATGAATTCCAACAAAGTCATTTAATTAAAATTACTTTAAAAGTTTATTCTACTATTTCTTTTCGTAAAGAATTCAATTATAATTTCGTTAATATTATTTGATCCAATATACTTTCCTATATTTATCCGTACTGTTAATTAAAGTGAATTATTTTCAATTACCCAGTCCGCATTCCTAACTATTTCAAACAGATAAAACTTAACTTAATTCCACTAGATCTTATAGTCAGATTTTATACGCTACCTAACATCTAATGTCTTAACTCAATAGGCTCTCCTTACTATTCCTTTCTAGAATTCTTAAGTCGAGATAAAACACTTAAGTTCATCTGCCTAAATTCCTTTTTACTAATTTATTTTCAAATCAATAAAATATCTAAACGCACTCATCAAGTTTCTTATTCCTCTTTTTTTTGTTGTTAAACGTCATTAACCCTAATTAAATTCCCTAACGAAGTTTATAGTTCTACCTATTGTTCAAATATCACTTGACAAAACTCAGCTTTATTTATAAGTTCCTATTCGTGTCTTAAATTCAAATTCGATTAATTAAATGCACTGAACGAAGTGAGTTTATACTTAAATTAATTTCTATTATTCTGTTAAACATTTACTTAAACTAGCTAATTATTAATTCGGTCTGACATAGTAATAATTCAGCCTGCGGCTTCGAACATAATAAGAGAATTTAAACTATAACTTTTATTTAAAATTAAATCTCTTTATTCCACTTTTCTCCTAATACTACTCTGTCGAGCTGGGAGCAAAATTCTTCGCATCGCAAAATGAATCCAGACAGATGGGTGCCCTGTATGCTAAATACCGAGTCGCACTCATCGACGGCTTAAGTGTCTAACAGCTGATACGGAATTAGGTTATTGACCGGCCACTCGACGTTTATTTACTACCTAGCCTAGAGTCTAAGGATGGATTTTCAAGTACGGCCAACATAAACACATTCTGAGATTTAAAAAAAAAACACTATTTCTATTAAATAATAATTACGGCTTATTGTTCACAATTTGTTTCAAACGACATAGACAATGAGAACAAAAGTTCACAAGGCACAATGGTTTACATATTACTTACTCGTTAAGTCAATTGTTCTTTTTCGGAGAATAAATCCTAACACTGTATACCGGACTGAAGTACGCGCAAAAATCTATCCAATTTGATTTTTTTGTTCATAGTGCGGACGACAAAACTAACAGGCAAACCAAAAAAAATTAAATTAAAAAATGAAAAACTTTAACTTTTTAAATTGACTTTAACATTTTGAATTTGGGCAGAGGTTCCCCTTTAAACTGGATTTTTTAGAGTAACTGATTTTCCATTTGGGCATTACGACGTTTAGCAAATGGCAGTCGTTAATAAGACTGCTGATTTCCTCGCTCCGGCTGCTTTTATAGCCAGATTTACACTTCTTTCCCTGTGCATTTCCATATATGGCCCGGTTTTTTGGGCGCTCGATGAGCCTGCTTTCGACCGGCGGGTCGTCAGCGGAAATTTTCCATAGTCCGCGGCGCAAAGTGGTAAAACCAGGCGACATAGTGCGTATAGCGATGCCAGGAAATAGCTCTCACTCTTCTCCGGTTTTGTTTCGTCTTGCTGCTCCATGCTATCAGCGAAGCACGGGACTTTTCTACATTTTGAGATTAAAGGTGTTCTTGTGTTCCGACCACTTTGATGTATCGCTAATTAATTATGCCTGTTAAAATCCCGATCACCACATATCTATCTGTTTGAATACAGGCCATCTTTTGGGATTTTGACCGTCAGTTTACTTAAAAGGTTTCTTCACAAAATATCAACGTTGAGGCAACCAAAATAAAGAAGCAACCTTTTTAAGTAAATTGACGGTCAAAATCCCAAAAGATGACCTGTATTCAAACAGATAGATAGCCGAACAACTTTTGCACTCGACGTTTGACTTAAGAGAGAGTGAAATTTTCTTTCGCGTCAACGATACCCTCTCCAAAGGTCAAGGTAGCGGTAGGGATAGGTCAGTACGTCAGCATTGATGACAAATAGTACCCTAATAAACGGGTCTAATGCATTCAAGGAAATAAATAAAATAAACACACTAAATCCTAGATAAATTGATTAATCAAATTGTTCCCAGACTAAATCAAGGAAAAGGGAAATTCTTCTAAAGGCAACACGGAAATATCAATTGCAACAGCAACCGACAATCACTTGTAGATCCAATGTGATCGCCATCTACACAACGATGAATCAACTACCTCGCCTTAAGCAGAATTCCTGCGGTTTCTGCACGGCACTCGCCTGACTATACGCAGGCTATCGATAGAAAACGCCACGGTACCAAAATCTAATATTTAATGCATTATTTTTAAAATTAACTGAAAATACACGGATAGACGGATTTTTATCGGTTAACTTCTAGTGACGAAATAAAAATGTTACAACTCGCCCCTCCCTGGAACAGGAAGGAAACTTTCAACCAGAAAGTTTACTGACGACTATGGAGAACAATCTAATCAACTTTGAAATAAATAAAGGGGTAGAAAACAGCAAGATAATGATATCTAATTCATATCTAATGAAATAAAAATATATCAAGCAAAGTAAAGTAAGATTTCAGATCAAGTAATATTCAAGAAAGGGTAAGCTAGCAGTCAAGCTAACATAAGGTAAGATACAAGATAAGGCAAAGTAAATCAGCATGAGGTAAGGTAAAAGTCAGTATAAGGTAAAGTAAGAGTCAAAATAAGGTAAGTTAAAATAAGGAGAAAATTGGCAACTTCAGTATATTGCAATTAATTCTGATCATTGCCAGGAGGGTTGTCAGATTTCAAATCCTGAACATGCTAAATTCCTTTGCTATTTCCACGATGATCTTCCAGTTTGTAGATACATGTCCTAGTTTTCTTTTTAATCCTAAAAGGACCTATATATTCTGATGCCAATTTAGCACTATAATAGTTGGTAGCATCAGATACGCTTTTATTTTTACGCCACACACTTTGTCCCGGTAAATACTGAACAGGTCGTCGTCTTAAATTGTATCGAGCTTGATTTTTCATATGTGCATTTTTAATTCGGCTCGCAATGGTATCATATAATTTAATACATTTTTGTTGACGGTCTTTTATATAGTTATCTTTAACTTCAATAGTATCATTGGCTATTCCATCTGAAAAATCTCTGCCAAATAATTTGTGTTCCCGTCCAAAGTTTGGAGTCTGAGAATTAACGTGTTTATAGAGAATATTATTTTCTATTTTCCAGCCTGAAAAGGCGTAAGGTTTGTCCTCAATTCTTTTAAGCATGTTATGATACCATTTATCGGTAGTGTTAGAGTAGTTGGTGTAGAAGTATTATCAGAATCTACAACATCAACTGAAACTGGCATAGATCTTGATAAGAAATCGGGAACAATATTATCTTGTCCCTTACGATGAATTATTTCGTAATCATAAGGTTGTAATCTGAGAGTCCAACGAGCCAATCAACCTTGAGGATCCTTTAAATTATACAGCCAAAGCAAGGAGTAGTGATTAGTGATGATTTTAAAGTGAACACCTTCTAAGTAATGTCGCAATTTTTCAATGCTCCAGCTAACGGCTAAACATTCCTTTTCCGTAACTGTTAATTTTTGTTCCTGTCTCGTGAGTGATCTGAATAAGTAAGATATAACTTTTTCACAATCTTGGAACTGTTAAGATAAAACGGCTCCTAAACGAAATGATGAAGCATCACACTGTAACGTAAAACTACGATCAAAATCTGGGCAAGTGTGTATTGATGTAGTTACCAAAGATTCTTTCAGCAAAGTGAATGCACTTTGACAGTCAGGTGTCCATTCCCATTTGACGTTCTTTTTGGTCAATTTTGTGATTGGGGCTACAACAGTAGAGAAGTTAGGAACAAAACGACGGTACCATGATGCAGTTCCTAGGAATCGTCTGTCTTCCGATACATTTTTTGGAGGTGGTATATTGACAATTGCTTCAACCTTTTCTTGGGCTGGCCTTAAACCATGTTTATCGAGTAAATAACCCAGGTAACGAAGTTCAGGTCTACAAAAATGACATTTTTCCAATGATACAATCAATCCAGCATCTCTCAAACGGTCCATAATCAGGCTAAGTAAATTCAAATGCTCATCAAAGGTCTTGCTTATGACTATAATATCATCCAAATATACCATTACATTCTCTTCCAAATCTGATCCCAATACGTTATCTACGACACATTGCCAGGTAGCTGGGCTGTTTGACAGACCAAACGGCATTCTACGAAATTGATATAGCCCGCGACCAGGTACAGTAAAGGTGTTGTATTCTTTAGATGACTCACTTAAAGGGATTTGCCAGAAAGCTGATTTTATGTCTATCGAGCTCTGATAATGGGCGTTTCTAAGTCTATCTAAGATAGCGGAAATGTAGGGTAAAGGATATGCGTCCTTTTTGCTCTTAGAATTTATAATACGAAAGGCGATACAAAATCTGTAAGAGCCATCCTTCTTTCTTGTCAAACATACAGGGCTACACCAAGGACTCTTTCATTTTTTTATTTAAAAGGTGATACTGGATAATACCTTTGCTTTATAGGTTTAGTATTAGGTTCCATTTCAATTACATGTTCTGCAGCATTACAACAGCCAAGTCCGGTACCCATCAAAGCTAATTTTTCTTCGACAAGGTTCTTGAATCTAATTCTCTGCTCCTCAGTAAGGGTATCTTCATCCAAAATACTACAAATGTGAGGATATTCTGAGTCTTCAATAAAGTGCCAAACATCCTGTTTGGGATCTGGGATAATCTGCATGGCTTTCCAAAAGTCTATGCCAAGAATAAGTTTGTGATGTAAGTCAGGCAGAACAAGAACATCCACTAAACGAGTTTTTCCGGTAAGGGTCATAGGTACTTGAAGATAACCAATAATTGCACATTTTTGTCCATTACCAATAGTACACTTTTTTTATCAATTTATAGCCAAGGTTTTCCAGAAGTTTAAAACCAGGCAAACCTACAATTGTTCTTAAGGCTCCGGAATCCTAACATGGAGTATCCTAATATTTGTACTTGTAAATCAGGTCGTTGATCACCTTCAGGATGAGATATGATATAGTTCAATAAAATTTAATTGGTCGACAACGAAGCACAATTGAGAGAAGTCTTCCGACCTACCGACTCTCTCTCGGTTCGTTTCCCGAGGAATTACATTTAGTATAAGAGCGTACTGTTACATCAGGCATTCCACATCGATAACAATGGATACTTTTAGGTCTTGGGCAGTTCCTATTGACATGTTTTTCTTCACTTGAATCTGAAGATACATCAGCATCTCCGTTACCTCTGAGGTGGGGCTTCTTTATTTTGGTTGCCTCTACGTTGATATTTTGTGAAGAAACATTTTATCTCTTGCTCCAGCGAGGATTTATTTGCAGTAAGATTTTGAAAAGTTATGAGACTTTTGAAATTTTGGATAAACCATGACCGATGGAAACCCTTTTCTACCTAATAAGGTAAGCTAACCCTGAATTATTTTTACATAACAAGTGCTACATTCAATTGTATTTTTTTATGTACTTTGCAATATTTTAATTAAATGCGAATGGCTAGTTCGGATATGCTTTTCATGCTGTCCCTAAGGTCGTTTTTCATAAAAAAATATATTTTTTTATGCTGTACTTAATCTTTAATAAGGTAAAAATATACAAGCTCACAGAGCTATTTTATTTAGTGAAATTATGTTATAGTTATTTTCTCTTGCTAGAGATGGAGCCACTCATGGTCGTCCTTTATTATAATTGAATTTAAAGAAAGTAATTATTAATTTTATTTTAATAGGTTATGTACTGTCGGTAAATATTATTTTAAGTATATAAAAATTAATAATAAACCATGCTTAACTGAAAGTTTATTCCTTCATTACAAAACAAACTCTGTAACCTCAATTCACCAATTTAATTTACAATGTACATAAAGTAAATAGTATTTAGCACATAGGTGATAATATTCTTATTTAGTTATTACCTATAATTCCATGCCCAAATTAAAGTTACAAGTAAATATTCTTAATAAATAACCATGTAAATCTATTTGGCAAATTGTATAAACTATGTACCTTTGTGTAATTTAGGTAATTTAGATTTTCCTTTTTCTAAACATTTAGGAGCTTATGTAATACTTGTGTGTTGATATTTTGCATTGATATCTACCAGGCTTTAAGGGTGGTTTATATATTATGATTTTTAATTATTTGGGCTGTACTGTGGTTAATGTAATATCAATAAATAAGTATGTTGCTTATCTTTATATATTGTATATAACTTAAAGGGGTTGTAGTTGATATTACCATGTATCGAAGTTGGGTTGTACAAGCATAGTATTCTAAAATTCATTAATGGATTACCTTAAGTATATTTGTAATTTTATGAGTTTAGTTGAAACTAAATTGAGAAAATATTCTTATATTTTTTTTTTGTTTTGAACCGGCTACGTGGTTCTGGGTAATTAAACTGTTACTTATATATATTTTTTTATTGGGGCTAAAAGTTTAGACGTATTTAATATTTTAGGGTTTGTTAGCCAGTGTTTAAAACCCGGAATTGTAAATGGCGGGTGAAACAGAAGTTTTTACCTATGGTAGACCATAATATTTTGTATGTGTCCTGATTTCCTGATCTGGAGATGTCTTCGTGAAGGTACTTTTCAATTCCTCCTTCGATGTAGTGCCTCTTACATTATAGTTTGACATTCCAAATCACGGCCATTGATTGATGTTTAGATAACTATCATAGTTTTAGAATCTTTTGTATTGCATAACTTATTGATCTGCATTGATATCGTCTATTGTTGATCAATTCTATACCTTATTGCCCTTTTATATTTCTTTAGGGCCTTAAAGTATGCTTTCATTTTTTTATGATATATTTCTTTTTCTACTGCTGGTGTGCATAAGTCATGATTATTGGCCTGTCATCAGAAATATATTGTATTTATTGGTCATGATAACTACATTAAAATCATATTGGTTCTTATGACACAATAATTTATCGGCTTTTGTCTACATTCTGCAGTACATATGTCATATTGTTTTTAACATACTGTCTAACAGCAACGTGTGATCACACCTTGAGGTCATATTGAGCTTAAGAAGTAGTTGTAGCATACATTTAACCATTCTATCGAGGTATATTATTGACAGGTAATACTGCATATGTAAGCAATGTTATATTGACTTTGTTATTGTGTATTTGCTGATTGCTTAAGCAGTGATATTTTGATTTAATTGCCTTCTGAATTTGAGAACTTCGTATAAAAATAAAGATGCATATTTGGTGTAATTAATGGTCGAGCGGTCTGATTAACATGTAATGTTAGTGATTTGATTTAAGATTTGATATAACTTAATTTTTTTTTATTTCTCATTGGTCTTACATTTTCCTCCTTTTACCCTCTTACTATAAATTGAATTTAAATTTGATTCATGTAAATTAATTTACATAATCTGTATAAATATTCACTGATTGTTCAAATTGGATGCAACTACAAAGTTTCTGGTAAAACAAAAATAAATAAATATCTCATTCATTAACAGTTTTAATTTTGCAGTCGCTTTTCCTATTTTTGTAACACATAAGCTGATTAAAAGTTTTAAAGCATAATAAATACTGGCCACTAATACACCTCACTTATTTCAGCATATGAGGTAGGAAAACTGATCTGATGGCTTATTAGCACATTATTTTGTCATATTCACTGAACTTCTTCTAAGGTTGATTGTTATATTTTATTATTAATTTTTTTTATTGTAAAATCATTTTATAATTGCAAAGCTATTTTTTTATTGTGAGAGGGGTACTAGATCTGCTAGGATTTATAATAAACTTACTGCCTCCTTTCCAATCAACCACTTGTTAGAATTTAATTCATTAAATAATCTTAAAACCTAAAAATACGTACTCTCTGCTATCAAACAGAGAAAGAGTGTGGCCATATATATATATATATATATATATATATATATATATATATATATATATATATATATATATATATATATATATATATATATATATATATATATATATATATATATATATATATATATGTATTTTCAACTATTTGAAATTGAAACACAGCCAATTTTCGGAACACCAGAAATCGAGTCCTGCAAATCAAATGCCTAGCGGGGGTCATAACCACCCCTAATATTTTAAATTGAATGTAGTTTCCGAAATATTGAGTCGAAAATCAAAATGTTTCGATTTTGAAAGGCTTTAGCAGCTTAGGTAATGCTCTCTTTGTTTGTCATAAGATTCAAAAGCAAGTAGTTGGCAGTAAAATCTTTTTGACATTCGAAATTCAAACAGGTATTTACATATTTTCAAAAAAATATAGTTTATAAAAACTTCTAAGTGTACTGTAAAATTTAATTTGACGAAAAATGTAACTAACATTGTTTGATTGTGAAACACTAACAGAATTTAATTAATATGGTTTCAGGTTAGGCATCTTCAAGATCAAGAGAATGTTTCAGTCCAGAGCTGAGAAACGTAAACGAATTAAAGAGAGGGAATAATGTGCAACAACCAGCACCGTCGTCAAGTTCAGTTGAATTTCCAAAAGATATCGCTTTGTTCCAAATCATGTGTCGGACAAGATGATAGAGCATTATTTAGTTAATAAGCCTTGGAACACAGGTGATATCACACAATTAAAAACTCAATACACCGTAAAAGAGCGAACATTTTATAGATATTTTACCGAGTTAAACTTTTATTGCATAAAAGCAAACGGCAGTAAAGAGTTTTGGGAATGACTGGTCTTTTCAGAAACGAGTAAACCTATTTACTGTTATGTGTGCAAGTGGTTTTCGAAATCTCCAGTTCAAGTAAAATTAATAACTGGATTGAACGATTGGAAGAATGTAGCAAGAAGTTTAAAAGAGAACGAATCTTCCGAAGATCATTTTGAGTCTGTCATTAGCTTTAAAAAACGTTTATCAACTTCCGGCCGTATCGACTCACAAATGGCAGAGCAACTAGATTCAGAAAGGCAATATTGGCGAGAAGTTTTAAAACGAATTATTGCAACAGTTAAATTATTGGCGAGTCTGGGAAAAGCATTTCGTGGTCATCGAGAAGGCTATTGCAATGAATAAATTGTACTAGTAAGTCGCTACAAAATGTACAATTTAATTTACTTTTTGGAACTAACGCTCTAAAATCCCTTGCGGTATTCATAAAATTTGTTTAATAATAAATTAAGTTGAGATAAAATGATTATATGCATAGAAAGATTATCGTTGAAGTATCAAAGTGATATGGACAGTAATTATTTTAAAGATGAAGTTCTTCATTTTATTAAATATGCAAAAAAATACATCAAATCCGGTGAATATGTACAAATTAATAATAATCGGGTTGCAATCTACATTTCCCAATGTAGAAACAATTTTAAAAATCTTTCTAACCGTGCCTATTTGTAATGCCAGCGACGAACGTTCGTTTAATGTGCTAAAGAAGGTAAACAATTATTTGCGAAACTCAGTAAGTCAGTTACGTCTGAGCAATTTTGCATTAACGTTCATTGAGAATGATGTTGTCCAGCAACTCGACTATGAAGATCTTTTATATACCTTTGCCAACGTAAACGCAAGAAAAGTTATTTAAATATTATTTATACTTTTTTTGTAGCATATGTTAATCTTAGCTATTAGTATTACCAAAGAATTTGTTTAAATTTTTGAACTTCGTTTTGTACCTTCTTGTTTTTTGGTGTTAAATAAAGTTCGTTGGTCTATGTTTTGGTTACTTCTGTGCCTTTATTTTCTAGGCAACCACAATGAGTATTGTATTATTTCCGACCATTTGGTTTCGAACTTCTGAGGAAAGATGATGTTTGTAAGTATAAAAAAAAATATTCTAATTTTTTTCTTATGTACTATCTAGTTTTTATCACTTACAGACACTATAATTCTATCCTCGGCAACGGCTGTTGAGCCGAAATGCGTCGGATAATCTTTAATAAAAATATTGTGAATTACTAGACCTTTTTTTTTTCTTTCATAAAATGTGCAACCAACTCCACCCTGGAGATCTACTTCAAGAACTTAGAGACTCTAGTCCAAGATTCCTACGCCAGAAATATACGTATCTATCCCTCAAAAGAAACAAAGCCGATGGACATATTTGGTTCACTACGCAATATCCGTCACAATATATTATCAAACTTTACAGAAAATGAGTTTAAGAAAAACACACAATTAGCATACAGAGCCAAAAACAATCTAAATAATTTGAAAAGAAAAATGCTTAAAGAAAAACGTAAACTATGGTTTTCGAGGAGAGATATTTCCATTACTAAAGTGAAGTTTATATTTTTCACTTTAACCACCCACTTTAGCAACGAGTTAGACATTTCTACAAGAAACTTACCAGAAAAAGCTCAAAAAATAAGAAACCTACATTTTCAAAGACTGGAGAAGAAAATTATTAAGCTAAAAAATGAGAAGAGAAAAGGAGAACTGGCCATGAGAAAGAAATTTTCAGACTATGCTTTTCACTCAAGGGTTCTAAATTTCTCTAATGTACAGTTTAACAAATCAGAGATGGATTTTTTAAACACACGACTAAAATTAAGTCCAATGGTTAAACTAAACGAACTCTCTTAACAACGCTTCTCGCAGACGTGGAAGTTGCAATTTCATCTGGAAATAACGTGGACTTTTTAGAGTCAATCAGAGGTAACTGCAGACAAACAATAAGAAAACAAAAGCTGACATCTGGAAAATCAAGAAAAAACAATGATGTTTATCAACAAAAAGCACTTAAGTCGATAAAAAAGAAAATCAAGGAAAACAATTTAGTCTTAGGTAAGGCAGATAAGGACAATTTTTTGGTAATATCTAAGAGAACAGAATACATTCAGAAAGTCAAGAATTTCATAGATAACAACAATACATTTGCTGCAAAAAAGAGGCCCTAACCTCTCGTACACTAATGACCTCAAAAAACTCATAAATAGCTTAGAACCTATTTTTATATCTCTAAAGTATAACAAACCATTAATACCTATGAATGCTCAAATACCTAGTTTATATGGCATGATTAAAATTCACAAAAATAATATGCCCATTAAACCGGTTGTTAGCTTTTTATTTGCGCCAGCATATTTTCTTGCTAAATGGTTGAATAAGTTATTATGTGATTCATTAAACTTCTCAAATATCTATAGCATAAAAAATACTCTTCAACTTGTCAAAGACCTCACCAAATTAAAATTACCAGTTTCCTATTAGTGTCGTTTGACATAGTTAACTCAGTCATATGTCAGTGTATACCACGGCTTGAAGTACGATCAATTATAAAAACCTTTTAAATCCAACCAATTTATCAGTCGAAGAGAAAGAGGGGATCGCAAAACTTAAAAAATGTTAAGAACTAGATTATTTTAAGTTTGACAACAAAATTTACAGAATGACTGAAGGCCTCCCTATGGAGTCCAGTCTTCCTCCTCTCTTGGCTGAAATTTTTATGTGGTATTTTGAACATAAGTTCCAGTTTTCTAACATAAATAATTGAACTAAAAAGGTGTTTTTGGAGAAGGTACGTGGACGACACGTTTGTTACTGGGACAGGTACAAAAGAGGTGCTGAGCGAATTTATAGACCATCTTAATAGTTTGCACCCTAACATCAAATTCACCATTGATATAGAAAAAAAAGAACTCATTAAATTTTTAGATCTCACAATTTCTAAAGAACATAACAAATTAATTTATAAAATTTACAAACAGATCACACTATTTCAATAGATTCGAATCATTTCATATCTCACAAATTAGCATCGTTTAATGCTCTTATACATAGAATGTTTAGTATTCCCTTACTCCCTTTAGATTTCGAAAAAGAAAAAAACACAATTTTCCAAATTGCAGTTAATAATGGATATAAAGTAAAAACAATTCAAAGGTTAATTAATACAAAATACAATAAATTGATAAAACACCGTTCTTGCTGAGGTTTTTCCACTCGGACAACCTCCCAAATATATTAAAATTCCCTTTTTAAATCCAATCTCGATCAAGTTAAAAAACATTCTAAAAGGTGACTTCGACAATTCTAGAGTAGTTTTTATTAAATTTTCTAATTTAAAATCGATTTTCTCTAGATTAAAAGATAAAAAAAAACCTCTACAAATTATCGTGCAACTCTTATAATGCAAGATACGTCGGAGAAACCGGCAGAACTTTCAAAGCTCGAATTAAAGAACACCTCAACAGTTTAAAATCACGAAATGACAGGCGTTCAGCTTTTGGACTACACTTGCGCCAGACGCTTCATTCATTTGACATAAGTCGTGACATGAGCATGCTGCAGAATGTTTCCAAAGAGAAACAGCTCTTGGCTTTGGAAAATATTGAAATTGCATACATACCCATTTTAAAGAAGCAGCAAATTTAACACGATTGTTTAGATGAATGAATGCATCCTTTTTACTTCATTTTCCCCAACTTTCATGTATGCTAATTTTATAGATACATTTTACGGATAGATGACCATTTAGTTTCATTTCTTTTATTAATTGCATATCTTCTATTTTTTAAGTTCGAAACTCATTGATATGTTTGGTGATGTGATACAAAAGAATAAAAAAATGTTTGTTGTAACTTATAATTTTAACTATATTAAAACGACACTTTCAAGTTCTTCTTAGCGCTGGGAAACTGTTTTACCGCCTACTTTTGACGTTTCAGAACGTTTGTGTTTCCTAACCTCCGTCTAATCATTATGCAAATTTATATAGGTACTATTGTTTTGTAAATTGTGTTGTTATGGTATTGTGAAATGTTTCTCTTATTTCCGACCATTTGGTTTCGAACTGAGGGAAGATGATATTTGTAAGTTTTTTTAAAAAAACTATTATTTTTCTTATTTGCTATCTAGATTTTTATCACATCACTTACATATACTATAATTCTATCCTTGACAATGGCTGTTGAGTCGAAGTACTGAACCTTTTTTTTTCTTTCTTTCGTAAAATTTACTGTATTTAATTTCAAAAAAATATTATTAGGTGTCTATTTATTGAAAGACTAAATAATTTCTATAAAATAAACCTACTACTATGATTTAAAAAAACGAGATAAGCTTTATTATCAAATACACAAAATCTTATTGACAAAACTGTCAAATATTTTCAGTTTTTCAAAAATACACCCCTGTCAATTCATTACAAAGTCGTCAAACGAGTTCTTATATGAACTAACAGACATACAAACAATTCAGGAAAGACTACATATGATGTAGAAAAAGTTAGTGAGAAAAATTAACACAATTACTGGAAAAAATCTGTAAGATGACTAATCCGCAAGTTTCCTGAAGAATCACTATTTGAAATTTTTATATATCACCAACATATCCATTAACTTATAAAAAACCTTTATTTATTTTCGTTTGCATATTGTATACACTGAAATGTACCTACCAAACTTAGTTGTATTGTAATTGTATATGTTTAACTGCTACTATAAACTGCATAATTCGAGGGGTAAATCACAGTTGAAAATGTGTACACTACAATTTCACTTTTCTAAATGGTAGATCTACTTTTCTACATGGTACTTGCTTATTCTACACTGGAATTTCATTCATTTGTACACCAGAATTTTACCTGTGGTTAATCCCTCGGAAAACTAGACTGATGTCTTTTGGAAATGAAATACATATTGTATAACGATACCCATCATACATAGAACATTGAATTTTTGAGACTTAGCATAGGTATATTTTGTGCCCCAGGTATGCAAATGATCTTAGTTTATTTGAAGTATTGCTATGAGTAATTCTAGGAGCATATTCCAAATCCAGATAAAAGATGTATAGGCTTCAAGGCTTCTATCTGATCTTTCATGTACAACTGTGTATAAGGTACCCCAAAATATCTACATCAGTAACAGATGGGACTCTATTATTATGCCCTGTATAATAAATAAAAGCTCAATTCAAACTCAGAATGCAAGCTTGGCAATACAACAGGCCAGTTTAAAGAATTTCGGGCCAGTAGTGTAACCCGCGAATTCCAAACTTAAAGTGTCGGGCTAGCGACGAATTCCATGCATTCCAATCTGCCGGGATTTCGACTATTAGGACCAATCTAGTTTCGGTATACTCACTGTCTGGAATAGTGCAGTTTAGGGCAAAATACTCACTACCATTTCCTAAATCAAATCTTTTTGCAAAAACGAGTTCATCCGGGGTATAATATGATGAGCTACTTGGAGTCGTATTATAACAAAATGCATAAAAGCGAGTCCAGTTATTCCAGTCGGTTTGTGATTCGTTTATGTACATGCCGATATACTCATTTAGTATAATGTGATTTATTTTGCACCCCCCCCCCCTCCCCATAGTCTGAGTGTGATAAATAGTGGACACTTTATGTTCAATTCCTAACAACTTTGAGATATTGTCAAAAAAAAATATTCTTATATTCTGACTCCTTGTTTATTCTTTAGTCGGTCCATATATGAGAATAAGATTTTCTACCTTTAGCTACGGATGATGCCTCTTTATTTGGAATGGGTACTGTGACAACATATTTCATTAGTTCACTGTGTACTGTTACTGCATACATATTACCGGCAATGGATATCTGAAATGATCCTATATCAAAGCGTTCTGAAGAGTTGGGGTAATAACTAGGGATCCTAAACGTACAATTTTACCTCCTTAATTTGGCATTTATGGCAATTTTTAACAAAAGACTCTACATCACTCTTTATTGGTAATACATTTTCTTGTCCTACAAAGCACAATGCTTAGGTTTTTTTTAAATAATAACCTAGTCGCTTAAACTCGTTATGAGGTATTTTTTAAATATCTCGTCGCCGCGGCTTAATTTAATTTCATTATATTCTCCATCACACATAAACAAGCTTTTTAAATTTCAAAAGTGACGTTTTTCAGGACAAGCGATTACTATTAGATCGTCCATGTATAAGAATGCCTTTTCAGGGGCAATGCCTGTAAAAGCCATTGACATTATACCTTAAAAACTGTTTGGACTAACACAAAGTGCGAAAGGCAACTTGTGATGTATCAGCTTGAATCCACACTAAATGATGTTACATCTCGTGATTCCTCGTTCACAGAAATTCGATGAAATCCCGATATTTGGCTGAGGTCAGGGGTTGAATAAAACGACCTTTAAAACGACGTATCACTCGACTCCCCCTTCCATAAAAAAATCGAAACTGCGCCCAGCTGTTTTCTAAACATTAAAGATCTCATTTTTTTTTCAAAAAATGGAGAATTTTTTCATATATTATCGTTCCAAATTTCTTTGCAATATACCAAGCAATAAACCTACCAAAGTTAGACGGAGGGCGGTGCACTTTATGTCCTTACATCAGGTAGATATTTTTGGGAGTTCATTAAGGCTGAAACATACGGGGTCTAACTAGATCTTCGATTATTTAAAGGGGCGTATAAAAGCGTAAAAACACATATTTTGAGAACAAACAAACCGATAAAGGTCAAATTGAAAACAAAAATAGTTGAGGTAAATGTTCTAACATTGGAAAAAGTGGAAGTCATTGGCGAAGATTTTTTAGTAGATTTTTTCCATTATTCAAATTTAAAATTATACGTAAAATGTATACATATTTAAAATACATTTCTGTAAACAAATAATTTTTGTTTTTTATACAGGGTAGCCCAAAAAGGAAGGGAAAGCCATTTGAAAAAGGAAAAAAAAATCAAAAAACGAGGTATACTATTTGATGATATTAATCGACATTTTTGCAGATTTTCAGTCTACAGGTAAAGCACATAGTATGTTATACAGGGGAAGAAGGTAATTTTTGTTTAGAAATTCTGGTTTAAGAGCTGAAGTTTTTTTTCCTAGTTAAACATTCCCTTATAAAAAATTGATTTAGGTAATTTAGAAACATAAATAAGCGATATTTTGTTTAAGAGCTGAAGTTTTTTTTCTAGTAAAATATTCCCGTATAAGATATTGATTTAGAAAATTTGAACTATAAATAGGCGATATTTTGTTTAAGAGCTGAAGTTTTTTACTAGTAAAACATTCCCGTATAAGACATTGATTTAGGAAATTTGAACAATAAATATGCGATATGTTGTTTTAGCGGCTGTGAATTTTTCAAATTTTTTTCACTGTTGAAACTTTTGTAGGTTAAAAGTTTCGATTTGGGGTTTTTGGTAATAGATGGTGTATTATAATTAAAAAACAATCTTCCAAAATTGGTTCTAGTTTAATTGTTTTAACTTTATGTTGCCCAGGGGCAGTAGCTATATAGGTACATAAAACATTTTGTTTCTTTAGAAGTTCTGGCTTAAAAGCTGTAATTTTTTATAGTGAAACATTTTGGTGTAAGACGTCGATTTCAGAAATTTTGGTAATAAACAGGCAAAATTTTGTTTTTACGGCTGTGAAATTTCAGTTTTTTAAATGAAATTTTTGGAGGATTCAAAGACAACTGCTTAAAAAACTGTTTTCCCTGTAAAGTTTGAACTGCTTAAAAAATGTTCACAGTTCACATTATACCTTTTAGAGGCATAATATATTTAAAAAGTTCATGTCCCCCGACTTTTGAATTGATTAAAATTTCTAAATACAATTTTCACATTTCTATCTAACTGTTTATGATGTTATTTTTCAAATAAAAATAAACTAACAATCTGTCAAAAAAAAATGTTTAACTCTCAAACTGCTTAAAATTTTTAAATGCGGTTTTCACAGTTCCATGTAACTTTTAGTGATGCAATTTTTGTTAAAAAAATATTTTGACATCCATGAAAACAATTGTTTTTTACCTGTGACTTTTGAACTGCTCAAAAATTTTAAATACGATATGTTGCTTCAATGAAAAATGAATCTAAGTTGAACTGTTAACGTTGGCAATAGCCCGTAACATGGCTGAGCTAAAAGGAAGGAAGAGAAATCGGTCGCTGTATGGATGTTGCTGCCAAAAAAGGAACATCGTGTTTATGTTTGTTATTAAACATTAAGAATTATTTTTTCCTGTCAAGTTTTAAAATAAATATGCTAATAAAGAGCACAACAAGTTTGCATTAACATAAAAATTTGGTCCAAACGAGTCGAATTAGTGATAAAACTAGTGCAATAGAATGTAAATCAATTCTATCGATCGATCTTTGACGCCCTTACAAAACGATTTGTAAGGGTGAGTTTACCTATATTTTTCAATTTATTTTACAATTTACCTAATCTCCGTTTTCCAAATAAGTATTTGCTTAGCTTGAGTAGAGAGGGAAAGAGCCTTCGTTAACACGTCATAATAATTATTTTTAAAGTGTTGCTTCTATGACGCCTGCTGATGCAATCATACGAGTATTAGAGGCAAAGCAGGGTAAAATCAGGCCATTATTAAATAATTTAATAATAAAACAGAATTTAATAAAGTTATCTGTATAAGAGGACAAGTTGAATGCGCAGTTAGAAGATCGGAATACATTTGAAAGCTTATATTTTGCTAGTAGGTAAAATACGGTCAAAAATCCAAAGTTTTTATGATTCTTTAGACGCACTGTCTGAGACTATTTCTGAGCCAGCCACTTACAATACAATACAATCGAATTTAAGATGGTTTTAATGCATTGGTTCACGACAATGCAAAGTTGTCAAATGTACAGAAATTTTATTATTTGCGTTCACGTTTAGAAAAAGATGCCTTGACTTTTATCGAATCGATTCATGTAACGCACGATAATTATGAAATTGCTTGGTATTTGCTACGCGATAGATTCGAACAAAAGGCTGTATTGATTCCATAATTATGTGCGCGCTTTGATATAAATGCCGAAAATCATGCAAGTCTACGTATGTTTTTCAATACGATGAGTAAGAATTTACGAGCGCTTACTTACAGAAACAAGAGAGAAATCACATTTCTTCTTTTCATGTGAGTTCTAGCGAGAGTATTATTGTTCAAAATTCTCAAATGCTATTGTCAACTGCCATAGTCTATATTAGGGATAATAATGGTAAATTGCACGAGTGCAGGGCACTTTTGGACAGTGGTTCGCAGAACAATTCTGTGTCTGAAATCTTGTGAAAAACTAAATTTGGCAATGGATAAGGTAAACTACAAAATTATTGAAGTTGGTGAATCTATATCAAAATTAAACTATCGATCGAATTTAAAGACTATTTCTTATACTAGCGATTATGAAACTAATAGCGAGTGTTTATATTTAAAACGTATCACGGAAAATTAGTTTATGTTTAGTTATGTTTAGTTTTAACGAAAGATTGTTATAAATTCCTAAAAATGTACGACTAGCTGACTATCAATTCAATAGAGCGAGTGAAATAGATCTTTTCATAGGATCATCTATATTTTGGGAAATATTATTAAAAATGTCCCGAGTATTTTTGCAAGAGACCAGCTTAGGATGGATTGTAGGAGGTGTAATCTCTACAAATTCTGAGCCAATAGTCAATAAATTGTGTTTCTAGCGACTTACAGGTAGAGTTTTCACTTGAGAATGTATTAACAAAATTTTAGGAGATCGAGGAGGTCAATCGTAGTGTTAGTTCAGAATCTAATTGTTCGGAAAAAGAAAATTGTTGTGAGGATAATTTTGTAAACACTTTAAAACGAGATAGTGATGGGAAGTTTATAAGTTTATGCGATTAGGAAATTCAAAAGATTTCGCAATTCAAAGAATGTTTGTCTAAGAGAAGAAGTTTTCAAAAAAGCAATACTTAAGAGGCGAGTATGATAAGTGTATGGTAGCATACATAGAGGTAGGGCATATAACAGAAGTTGATTATCAAACAGATAGCAAATTGTAGTAAAACTACAAAGGTTAGGATTATTTTTGACGCGTATATCAAGTCAGGTGTATCACTCAACGATTTTCAATATGTAGGCTTCTCTCTGCAAGATGATCTTTTTTCTATAATCATCATCAAACAAAACATCAATAATTCGTAATGACTGCGGACATGTCTAAAATGTACCGAATGATATGGGTTAGGGACGATTAGCGTAGTTTGCAGCGTATTTTTAGCAAAATCCAGCTAATGATTTAAAATGTTTCGAGTTAAATACTGTTACTTATGGTCATAGCCGCCGACTCCATGGGGGCTCTCGGTGCGCGAGCATTCAGAGCAAATGCGGTGTACCCAGAGCAATTCATAGGATACTTTGTGAAATTTGTATTTTAATTGACCAAGGTTATAAATATATTTCTTTAGAGGATTTATTTTCCCATTATTTTTATTGTCCCATTATTGAAACTTCTAAAGTTAAATAATATTCTGCCAGCATCGTGTAAATACCTCATTGCTTTTTATAACTGCTGCGTGTAACTCGCTGCTTTTTTTGGTATTAAACTTCATTTGATCAAAAATTAATACTGGCGTATCTTCGTCAAACTCACCGTGTATGTATTCCGCATGCTTAGGTAGAACACAGTTGTTCTACATATACATATTAACTAGTATACTGCGAGCTTTAAAGAAAAACTGAGGAACTAACGTCGCCTCTGGAAACAATT
This sequence comes from Kuschelorhynchus macadamiae, assembly GCA_030620095.1. Classification (NCBI taxonomy): domain Eukaryota; kingdom Metazoa; phylum Arthropoda; class Insecta; order Coleoptera; family Curculionidae; genus Kuschelorhynchus; species Kuschelorhynchus macadamiae. Next base: position 55,807 of record JAUTXW010002337.1, on the reverse strand, counting down.
GTCTCTGTAGCACGGTGAATATTGTGCATGGGTCGAATATCTTGCTTGTGATTGTTGAATCGGAACTTAACGTTTACCAATCTGACATTTCTCAAGATTCATAATATTTAAAATTTAAAATTAGTCTTCCGAATCGCCTCGTCAAACGCAGACCTTTGTGTTATTAACATAAGTGGTTCCACGTGTTCGGTTTAACTGCTTTGTTTCGAGGGGAAGCGGAAGACTCAACCGCTCAGCGTAGAAACTAACGACCCCGCTAGAAAGGGAGGAGGCGCTGTAAACGTGTGAAGCCTAGTTGTTCCTGCATTCTATCCCATTCGTCTGCCGCAGTTAGCTTGAAATAAAAGGTCAGTAGTACTCTCAAGGGGGCATCTAGTAAAAGCCAAGATGCATTTCAAAAACTAAAAATCAATATTGGATAGTTTTGGCACTTTGGACAGGGCACAGACCCGACGGTCCCAGTACCCGCGAATGTGTTGGCAGATTACCTCTGAGTGGCGCCAACAGAAACCTACAAAGTCAAGTCAAGTTAAAATTTGAAATTTGTATTGACACACTCCTGTTCAAAATCAATTAAATTAGAAGCCGTCAATTTTTTATTGATAAAAAATTGGTTAGTTTGTATTGTAAGTATACGATATTAGTAAATAAAGTATTATTGTTATCATTTTATAATGGAAGGAAAAAAGAAATGCTCAGTTTGTGGGCGAGATCCCCTGCAAGACGGTGTGATTTTAGATAGGTAATTAATATAATTATTTTGTATTATATAAATTTGTTTCAACAATATTATAATTAAAATTTAGAGTTTTCCTTTTTTTATATGCCTTTCAGTTGTTTTAAAGGAAGACCCGCATAGAAAATGGGCAAATTTCTGCAAAAATGTATAAATACAAAGGAGGAGGATAACATGAAAAATATCTTTATTTCTAGTGGGCATTTTACTGATGCTGATTACAAAGATAAAAAAATTACTCCAAGAAGGAGCTGTCCCCACAATAATTAAAGTTAATAAATCGTGGGGCAAGTTTTAAATATATAGTTATTTAACCCTTTATAGGGCAAAAGGGTTGCAGTGCTCAGATTGACTTTATATTTGCTGAGGAGATACTTTGGGTCATAAACAACAATAGTAAATGCTTTTTTTATATATTTTTAAGTTTTTTTAGGAAATTTGAGGTGGGAAATATTTATCCCAAAGAAACCTTCAGAGCATAATCTGTTTATGTGTGCAGCGGGATTCTAAGATCCCACCTCAAAAATCAATAATATAAAAAATACCAATAGACTAATAAATAATGAACACAAAGTCTTTATTATTTTTTTAGGACATTTTAATCTTAAATATAAATAAAGCTTTTATTTTTAATCCTAAATACATAGTAACATAGAAAAAAGCTTAAAATGTGTACTAAACGTAAGAAAAACAAAAATAAACAGAATTTTAAGTATGGTAAATCATGAAAGAAGTCAAAGCACACCAAATATTTTGAAATGATCTACACATTTTCTAGAGAACTAAACAACAAAAAATAAAAAATACAAGTAACAAAAAAAACATGTTTTTGCAAAATAATATAAGTTGCAAATGAAAACATTAAAAACAACAAGCAAAAAACTAATTTACAACAGAACAAAAAAAATATCATTTTTCTGTATGAAATAATGAAAAACATGCTTTGCATAATGCAACATTACAAGTTTTGCAAAGGAGATTGCTGCGTTTTTCTTTTTCTTTGGTGCTACACCTTGCGCATCTTCGATATTTATCAATTATTTCAGGCATATGGTTTCCTACGCCGGATAGCCGTACGGTATTGGTAACAGTGGATTTTCCGCTCTTTTGTTTTTTAGCATATCCACTATATGGTTGATATCCCCTTTTCTTTTTCGAAGTGTACGATCCTACTAATTCATTTACAAGAGCTGATCGATACTGTAGATGACTGTACGCCTGTTTTCCTTTCATTGTCTCCTTGTAAATAATAAAGCTATTTACTGTAGCACAATCCAAAAAATAATAAAAGAGCTTTATCCACCACCTTCGTGATTTTCGTGCAACAGAATAAGCCGCTATTAGCTGATCCACTCGATCAACCCCTCCCATATAATTATTATAATCCTGAATGGCTTTTGGACACGTTACTTCTTCTTTTTCCCCAGTTTTACTTCTCCTGTCCACTTTACATGATTTTGATGGGTTATGCATGGTACTTACTATGGTGACCGGCTTTTTTCCTCTGTCCATCCACTTGATGTAGCTTAGATCGCCACTCATGGCATAGTCTATATCATGTTTTGACATTTTTTTGTCCGCTTCTATTTCCCTTATAGGAAGATATTTTCGGTTTGCCCGTATAGTTCCACATGCGAATAATTTCTTTTTCAACAAAGTTTCCAATAAGGGAATAGAGCTAAAGAAATTGACAAAAAATAGGCAATAACTTAACCCTTCAAGAGTTTTTGACAAATTCAATACGACTTTCTCGCCAAGGCTGTAGGACTCATTTCCAACGCTTTTGCCGGTGTATACATCGAAAGATAATATATATCCAGTTGCTGCACAGCACATTACCCATACCTTGAATCCCCTCTTTATGGGTTTCATAGGCATATACTGCTTCATGCTGGAACGACCTTTGAAAGCCACCATGCTTTCATCTATCGATATATTTCGTGATGGGGAGTAGCATTTTCTGAAATGTTCACCGAAATAATCTAGAATTGGGCGAATCTTGTAAAGACGATCAAAATCCGGCGAGTCTCTTGGAGGCATTTTGGTGTTGTCTGCTAAGTGGAGAAAACGGAGAATTTTTAAAAACCGCTTCAATGGCATGATCCGAGCTATCCGTTCGACGTGAAAATTTTCGTCCGTGGACCAGTAGGCTCTTACGCTGGGTAGGTAGTGAAACCCCATAAATATCAAAATTCCCAAGAAAGCACGTAGCTCATTCACGTTGTTCTGCATATATGTTGGATTGATGAGTCATTTCGCATAAAAAAAACTCGGTAAAGATTAAGGACCAAAAATCAAAAGGATTTTTCAGATGTTCGCTATTTGTAGGGCCTTGTGGCTCGTTGAAGTTGCTTCGCGAAAATATGATAGGATCTCTCGGATTTTTTGACCATGAAAACACTGGACCTGCGTCTGGTTCATCTGAACTTGATGAATAATCATCTTCGGCTGTGATATGTGATATTTTTATCGGCTCTGGTTCAATAAAGTTCAGGTTTTCTTCATCGTCGTCACTGGAACTGGATAGCTTCTTCATCATCGAACGACGCCTAAGCCCTCGTGATGTTGATGGCTCATCATTTTCAGCTTCTGATGGATTGACATCCGAGATATTAGTTTCTATATAAACAGCTGGTAATCGGCTAGATTCAACTGATGATGATGGTGTGGCGGGAGATGACAGTGATAGTGTAGTGGCAGTCGGTGAAAAAGTAGATACATCTTGTGATAGTGTAGAGACAGCTGATAATCGTGTGGAGTGTATTCGTGAATACTCGATGTTCAAATTGTCATCGGCATCCGAATCACCACCTTCATCTGAATCAAATGCTTGTGCGTCCGTTATACCAATGAAAATTTCATTGGCAGCCTCATTGACCAGTTTCTCAAGCTCATCTTGAGCTAAGCCAGCCATTTTTATCTGAAAAAAAATCTTTGTCTCATACTCGGATTTAAAATTTTTATCCGAGACCTTATGTCATTGCTCAACTTTCAAAAAACGATTGGAGTCCATTTTGGTTAGAAATTCTCATGTAAGTACTCAAAGAAATCTCACAGAACATCTTTTCTGAAAATTCGAGTGGTTCAGAAAATTGATTTATTATTACATAAGAGTATAATTATTGGTGAAATATTTACGACATATATGAAAAACCAAAAATAACATACAAAAATAAATATTGAAAAAATCTAAGGTCATGTGTTTTTGAGTACCGGTTAGAAATATTTATTTTCCAACGACGAATAAAAGGAGTTGAATACAGAAAAATATTATCAAATTGTGCCTAAATATGTTAGAAATAAATATACTTACCAGTTATAACACTCTTTTTTACATTACACACAAACAAAAAAACTCAAAACAATTAACTCTGAAAATGCACAAATATTTACACCCTGTATAGGCTTTGGGATAATAATTTCCCACATAGGAGCTTCAACCGTACTCCTCCACCAAGCGAAGGCGACTGAAGCGGGCTACTTCTGCAACTGACGCTAGAACGCATGCGGTACATTTATTTCTGGGTGGGAGGCGTATAACCCAAAGCTCGTTGACGCAGGAGCAGTGGGAAAATATTATCCCACTGACCTAAAAAGGGTTAATATAAATAGAGAGCAATGTCCTGACTGATACTCATGAATGACTATTCATCAACTTACAGAAAAAAAGCGGTTGTTGTTGGATAAAATGTTTATAAATAAATATCTCAGAAACATTAAAATATTTTGAAAAGAGTGCTGAAACATTTATAGACCTCATTTTATTTTTTCCCACATTTTAGATTTTTGTATAGTACGCAGGGTGCCGCAAACATCAGAGTACTCATTCGTCACGAATAGTAAACAATATTAGAGCTAGAAAATTAAGAATGCGGGATTTTTGGAAATTCGACCCTCAAATGGTAAAGAAATCTCAAATTTTTAAAAATTAATAACCCGAACCTGGTAAAATATTTTGAAAACCGCTAAAACCATATACGTAGAGAATCAAGTAGTTAATATGTATATGACTGAAACGCCTCAATTTTATTGAAATAAATTAGGTTATCTACATTATTAAATACATTTTGTGTAGAGGTGTCTAAGTGATTGTTTTGTAGTTGGTTGAATTATACAGTCTTAGACGTGCGAGTTTGAATCCAGCTACTGGACAGATTTTATTCATTTTATTAAGTCCCATTCAAAGTTCTTTAGAATATTTAAGAAATATATATAAAAAATGTAGTAACTCCCCAGTATATAAATATTCATGGAATAACAACCAAATAGCCAATGGATATTCAAAAGAATATTCATAAAATCTGCTAAAATTTTCTCATTTTGAGTTTTAAAACATATTAAAAAATAATCTACATAAGATATACAGATCCTCAAAAGAATATTCAGTGCATTTTTCCAGCTTTTGTAGCACTTGAAGCATAATTATATTCTTATTAAAAAGCAATATTGGTTTTGTGAGACTGCAATACAACTTGTATTTTCAAAAAGAACTAATGTATTAAAGAGCCTTTGAGTACTAGAAAAGTATCGACTGCATAATTACCAGTAGGTAGTATATTGGATAAAGCAAGAAAGTGGTTTGAAACAGTAGCGGCTCGCCAGGGGTCGCAGATGAAGCGTCGTTTCACCTACATTTTCCAGTCAATTTACTTAAAAATAAAAATATTTTTAAAATATTAAGTATGCAAAAATGCAGTAAGTTTTATATAAATTCACATTATTTACTTAATTATACCATTATTTTCTATCAAAACTAACTTGAACGCTGAACACCTTTTCATAAGAGCGACCCGTTGAGCCGCAGTAACAAATTCCGCATCAGACACCCCCCGCACGCTGGCTTTCGCGCTTAGATTTGTTTACGGCAGTTGCTATGGCAATGCAGTGGTTAATATCCGTAAGCCAAATGGAGATGGGAGCGCCATAAATTGCTGCTGCAGGCGCTTGTTCGCGAGTTATAGAATTAATGTAAATTAGTGTGCTCGGATCATCGGAGGCGTAAGCAGTTTTGCATCGATCGAATCGAATCGAAATTAACTTTAAGATATAGGTACATAACTGTTTTTAAGATCAAAAAAATATATTTGAAATCTTTTAAATTCATATTATTTCCCCTAAGTATTAAAAAACGCTCCAAAGCTATGGATAATTAACAACATAAAAAGATTAAAAGATGCTATTTTGGGCGTGGCATCCCGAAAAATTTTCGCCTGCGGCACAATTTTTAGCTACAGCTCTGTCTACCTAGCTACCCGCGCTTCACCCGTTCTTATATCTACGAGCCGCCACTGGTTCGAAAACTATTTAGGTGACAGGTATCAGCGGGTTAAGGCCAGTATTGGGGTTGTTTTTGTACGTAAATGACTTGATATTACACGATGTTTGGAAGATAGTGTTGATGTTAAATTACAGACAGTTATAGAAATTTGAAAAGTTGCTAAATGTTAACTTTTTATTTCTAAATACAAAAATAACAAAGGTAGGACAACAATTTTACCTTCTTGAGGAGCAACTTCAGTATGTTTCTGAATGTAAATATCTAGGCTAAATAATTGATGATATACTCAAGTTTGATAAACATGTATTAGATAGTAAGTTAGCACAAAAAATAATTATTTTAGAATAAGTAGAGGTATGTCTGACTTGGTTCTCTAGAATAACAGTGTGCAAGACCATAATAGCTCCTCACTTTGAATACTGTTCGACTTTATATTATTGTAGCGAAACAGAGACATGATTTACGAATTATCTTAAAAGTTTATAGGTATTGTAGGATTAGGGATATGTTAGAGTGTTTAAGGTTTATGAGTATAAATCAAATGCTTATATATAATATTGTCTTTATTTATAAAATTTTACATGGTATGTTAACTATTTATTTGTCTAATACGCCTCATTTTCAAAAAAAAAACGTTCTTTGAATATATATGATTTATTATATATGTTAACGAGGAATTAATATTTTTCAAGATATGACTAGAATTTTTTTTACATTTCCCACGGCGTTAGCTCCACTCTAAGAGAATATGTTTTAAAGTCATTTTCAATGCATTCAACCGCACTTCGCTATCTATCTTAATTTTCGGTATATGATTTTTTTTCTGAATCTTTGCACGTGTCGAATTCATTATTTTTAACTAAAATCGTCGATATTTTAAAAATACCGCTAATACTCATAAATTGAAAAGCTAATTTGAAATGTTTAGTTAATTACAAAGATCTTACAAAATCGCGAATTTTCCGATTTTTTTAATATTCAATATGTATTTTTTAAATTTTCCTCTTATAATGTATATATTTCGTTTATTGCAGATAAGATCTTCACAACATGTTTCTTATCTACCTGATATAAATAGACCTCCACAACATGTATTCCTTCCTCCAAATCAAAATAAAAATAATTTCAAATATTTATGTAATAATTTTTGTGGTTTCTCTTACAAAGAAATGTTTGTATGTATTATGAAATGTATTTTAAAAATTACAAATTGAATTTTAGAAAACAAGTAATTAAGCAAACTGAAGACGAAAGTTGTCTTTCTAAATTATCCAATATTGTTAAACTTAAAAAGATTTAATTCAGATTTGCAACTTATATATCATATATAAATTAATTAATGTTAACTTTGAATATATTAATAACTAATAATTAATAATTAATTAATAACTTATATAAAATAATTAACCTACATAATATGTATATATTATATATTATACACCAGATAAATAAAGAAAGCCTTATTTATGTACATGTTATTTTATTTTCTTTATAATAAGAACAAAAATATATATAAGAAAAAATAAGTGTATGTAATTATAAAATAATATTTATAATTCAGTCAACAACAGACAACGTAAATGTAAAACAGGATCCAAACCAGTTTACATATCACACATTAGATTAACACTAAGGTGCTGTTTTGTTTCTGTTGACATCATTTAATACATAGCAAAAGGTCATAACACGTGTCACATTTTTAATATTTTTTATTTGTTTTAATCTTAACTGAGGCCAAAACTTTAAGTCCTTGTGTTTATATATTAGTCAAGCCTCTTTGAGAACTATCGACTTTTTTCAATACCTAAATAGTGGAAAATGCCTTTTTCTACTTAATCTGTTTCAACTGAAAATGACTATTTCTTCGATATTATAGCGATGAGTATCCAGTACTATCACACTGGGTGAGAGAACTGAATAGAAATAAAAGCAAAGTGTTATAATATTCTGGTTTCGATATGCCAACATACATACATTAATGAGGCTATTGAAAATTAAGCGTTTAAAATAAATAGCTAAAAACCTGTTTTTTTCCGATTCTTTAATTTTAGTTACAGGCTTCTTAGCAGTTATACTCAAATTTTAAATTTCATGCATATATAGTGTTTAATATACAAGGCATTACTTCTACTAAATGCTAGCTCCGATGAAGCTCTTTATCATTAAATGCCAAACGTGGCCCAACCAACATCTACATCAACCAAGTTGTTGTAAATGTATATCGGAAGCGAAATAAGAGAGAAAAATACTGGGTAGAAAATGAGATCTCAAAAAAAAAATAAACGTGTTTGAAACTGTTTTATTAACTGTTTAAATTAGGTCTAAATTAAAAAATTATTATTTCTTTTTTGAGGAGTAAAAAAATTCATACTTGCATAACGTTGGAAAAAGGCTTACTTACAAAATTAGTCCATAACTTCACATCTAACTTGTCTTTCCCTTCTCTCTTTATTCTAAGTTGCATGGTAGTAGCAATGTCAAGAAAGGTCAGCAAATGCAGATGGGCCACATAAATAGGCAGGTCTAAATTAAACATAAAAACTTTTCAGACAATAACAATAAATAAAATTTAAACCACAAATATTTCACATAGGATAGTCTGTTACGACAAAGCATTGCAGTGCCTTAGGTAGACACACCTTATTTATTCATTAATTGTGATTCAATTTTAAAATATAACAGCTGTGTCTTTAGTAGGTTCTAGAACAAGAACTGGAATAGGGCCTTTTGATATTTATTTGTAAGACCACCACTGAACCATCTTTCCAAGTACTTTAAAAGCCTGAAGCTTACAGGATGACCTACCGAAAACTTTCAACCTGGCTTTTTTTAAGCTTCTCGTGGAATGAAACAAAAAATGTTCAGATTCATCGACTCTAGTTTTCAAAGGAACGGTTAGGTATATATGTGGAAAATCAAGTAGGGATTGATATGCATACGAAGTTAGGGGGATGCATATAGCAAAAAAATCTATTCTGAAAACTATAATTGACAAGTTTGAACACTTTTTGTTTAGTTATACAAAAATAACGAAAAGCAAGGGTTTTAGTTACTCCATATATAATCATGAAGAGTTTTAAATCAAATAAAATTTATTAAAAAGCAAGTCATGCTGCATCACATAAAATATTATAACTAATTTTAAATAACAGATATAAGTACAAATAAATACAAGTAGATGTCGATAAAACAAATGAAAAAAAACACATATTTAAAGGAAATCTTCAGGCTGAATAGTTTTCTCTAGGAACTCCTCATAACTGTAGTCCGCAGATCTTTCTAGGAAGCTTTTCACTTTCTTTTTAAATTTTGGTAAGTGCCTCATACTAGTCAGTGTCTCAGGTAATTTGTTGTATAGCACCTTGCCCCTGTAACGAAGCGTATTTTATGTAAGTACAAACTAAATTTTTGGAATGTCTGGTGAATTTTTATTTCGTGCTTTATACTGATGTACATCTTTGCATTTCTTTGCTTCATCCACCATTTTGTGTATACTGCAAAGACTTTCCAGAATGCAAACGTCGAAAAGGGTTAAGATTTTCATCTGTGTAAATAAGGGTTTACAATGAGAGCGCTGGTCCTTTTTGTTGCTTAAGACCCGTATGACTCACTTGTGTAGTAGGATGATTATGTCCAGGTGCGTTGAAGCTGAATAACCCCAGAGCGTTATACCTTACCGAATATGACTCTCAAATAGGGCAAAATATATTTGCTTTGCGGCTGCTAGACTTACGTAATTCATGGTCTGATTAATGGCAAATAAACCGGAATCAATTTCTTAGCCAATAGTGATATATGTAAATCACATTTCAAATTGCTCTGTATTGTTAATCCTAGAAATGTATATTCATTCACTATTTGAACTCGCTGTTTGTTTATTTGAATATTTAGTTTGCTTCCAGTTTGAATGTCCATAGCCATATATTTTGAGGTTAAGTGATAACTTTTTTATTTCAAACCAGTTTTGGACTATACCCTGGTCACGATTTATCTTATTTTGCAGATCTTCTTCATTTTTAGCGGACCACGTAATTGTTGTATCGTTTGCAAAAAGGGTGAAATAGGCATCAATTGGCAATGTCGGTAAATCATTTACGTACAATAGAAACAGAAGAGGTCCTAATGTGGAGCCCTGTACTACTCCTATATTTGTTTCTTCCACTTGTCACCTGTAGACTTGGTTGACGTACCAGCTGCTTTCGATCTTCCAAGAAGCTTTTTATCCGTGAGTTTATTTTACCTCTGAAACCATATTTTTCAAGCTTGCTCAACAATATTTTGTGATTGACGCAATCAAAACCTTTTTCGAGATCAAGGAACATTATCAGGGTAACCTCGTGACAATCTTTTCATTCGTATACGATGTTCATAGTATGGTTTACGGCTTCAGAAGTGTTTTTCTCTGCTTGGAATCCAAATTGGTTTGTATTTATTATCCTCTTTTCCTGTAAAAACGACATTATTCTATTTTTTATAAGTCTCTCAAATAACTCTAATTAAACTCAAATGTCTAAGGCGAGATCATATAACCCTGTGGAAAGTTTGTTTGGCATACTGTTGAAAGTGTCTTTCATTTCAATTGAAATAGTGACGGTTATAAAGAAGGAACCTGCTACAAACAAAGTTTTGTTTGTGCTGTAAAGTTTTGAAACGTCTGGTATTCGCAGTGCTATTTTATCAGCTACTTGCAAGAAGTATATATGTAATTTACTTGCAACTTCAGATTGTTCTTCAATCAATGTGTCTTCTATTTTTAGTTTTACTTTCGTCTTGTTCTTTCTGCTATTTCCTGCTATTTCATTTATTACTTTCCAGGTGGCTCTAGTGGAGGACATTGATCTTTGTATTTTTTCTAAAATGCGTCTCATTTATCGTATTCAGTATATCGCAGAAGTGCTTCAGGTTTTTCTTGTCATATCGCCGTCGAATTTGGAGAACTTCATTTTGATTTTGTGTCAGTTCTTCGATTGTACCCACTATAAGCTCATGATCAGACAAGTCAGTATATAGGACCGTAATGTTTTCTATATTTGAACAAAAGTAGTCGATTAGGGTTGAACATGTATTCTTGTGGCTATTATAATGTGCATTTTTATGTTGAAAGATCTGTTTGCTGACTATTTTGGAGGTAATTTATATTAAAGTCGCCTACCAAAATGATTTTAAATTGCTTTGGAATACTAATGAGTACCTAGTTTAAAGTACATATAAAATTATTTGTTTCGCTATTTTCGGAGATCTGTAGATATTTAGTACACAGGAAGCTTCAATGATTTTTTCTTTGTTATAGATGGACATATCGAATTTGCTTGCTATCACATGGTTCGTCACGAGTATTGCACTGGCTCCATAAGACGTTGCGCCGGTATAAATTGACTTGGTTTCATACCCACTTAAGCTAATTTCTTCGCTATGCATTAACCAATGCTCAGTAAAGCCAACAATATCTGGGTACTCTATTTCATCCAATATCATCTCAATTTCATTTATTTTGTTCCTTATGCTGTGTACATTTAACGACATAATAGTCAACCGGTTTTTGGTTATGTCATTGTTTGCTCGATTCTCGATGCTATTTTTCAAAGGTTTTAAGTTGGATTTCTGGTATGCTTGAAAATATAATATCAATGTCAGAATTTTCATAATGATCCACAGCTATAGTATCAGTCAGCCTTTCGATCCCAATATCGTAAGTTGGTTTTGTATCTGATGCATCCATTATATTTTTATTTTGAAGTTGGTGATTTTCTTTATTTATGGAATATACCGTCATTTATCGATGTTTGTGTCTCTACAGATGCTTGTATAGTGTTTATTTGAGTTTCAATTACTTTAACCTCTGTATTTGTGCATGCTTTTGTGAGGAATTGTTCCGTTATAAACTTTACTAGATTTTTTTCCCATTGTACGATAAGTATCCGTCTTCGCTATAGTAAAAACAACTGGAATTAAAAATTTCTATGTGTTTATTTATCCGACTGCACTCCTCTGAAATGTGAATATTTTGTTCCCGTATAAAATCATTTAAGATTGGTCGGTTCTTGAAATATGTTGCCGATACAATTATAATATTTGCATTTACTCGGTTAAACGCTCTAATTTCTTCTGTGTATTTTTCAGTTGGTCCCCTTTTTGCGTCTTGGAACCCAGTGAAAATTATCGTCCAGTCATTCTTTGTTGTTTCACTTGGCAATTTTATTGCATCTTTGAAAATTTCTCTTGTTGATGATCTCATTTGACTGATAATTTATATCAATTTGTTGCTTGTGGTGTTTTTACGATTTGCAAATTACATTTCACATCCCCTCACACTTTGATCTCCAATTACGAGAAGCTTAGGTTTCCTTAATATGTTTTTCCTAATTAAGGCGTTTGGCTTTTCGTGGAGCTGTAGTTGTCTTTTACTTTGGCGACTGTTTCTATTAGTTTCTCCTGTTTTTGAGTAATTGAACTATAATATTTTTCACAGTTTGTTATTAAGTTGCGAATATTGTTGCTTACTTCTACTAAATTTTTGGTTTCCTCCAGTGTTTTATATGTATCATTCTTATTTCTAGTGTCTCTAGTTCCTTGAGTGTTTTCTTTAGATCTGCTAAATAACATTCGTTTTCTTTTGTTAGCGGCTCGATGGTCGTGATCATATTTTTCTTTAATGACAATGTGTCATTACATTTTTGCTGCAATTTAGAATGTTTGTGTTCTTGTTTTTCAATTTTCAGCCTTAAGTCTTCATTTGTTTGTAATAACTTCACTATTTCCTTATCTTGAATTTCTATGGTCTCCTTCTGTTTATTTATTTCCTGTTTGTATTTTTCCTCCTCTATAGATACAATGTCGCTGAAATCCTGTGTGTTTCGTATTTGTCTCTCTATATGTTTTTCCTTTTCTTTGTTTTCTTTTGTCAATTTTTGGATTTCTGTAATTAGATTTTCTATTTCTTCTTCTTTTTTATTGTGATATTTTTCAATTTCAATACTTTTTTTGGCATTTTCTATTTTTAACTTTTTGACTTCCTCTTGAATTTTAATTTGTGTCGCGTTCTTTCCCTCGTATGCTTTTTAGACTCTTTTGAGCACAAAATCTTACCAGGGCCCATATCAATTTGCGTAGGATTTTTATTTTTGCAGCTAATGTAAAAGATGTTCAGGCAGATAGAAAATATGCTTAGCTGTTTCCTTCTAGCTATTTTGATTTTCATCATCTTCACTCCCGCTTAATTTTATTTAAAATAGATGTAGCTTTTCTTACAATAAAATAAAAATTTAATTACTATATACATATATATATATATATATATATATATATATATATATATATATATATATATATAAGACTTAGAGATTTAATGAGACACTGCTCCCCTATTTAATTCAGAAAGACAGCATCCCAAAAAAAAAAACAAAAACAGTAAATTTAGAATAACTTTTACTTGGAATATAAAATATACTGAAGCCCGACCTATCCACTCATTTTTATCTACAATAAGATTCACCATAAACCTAAACAATCAAAAAAGGGTATGATTTCCTCAGCAGGTGAATTTAATGAATTATAATAAAATACAATATTTTACTAAAACCTTATCAGCTAATTTGCATATTTGAAGATAACGTTGAAGGAAATGACAAGAAATGCGTCTTTTACAATTATCTCGTTCAGTGTTTCAAATTTTGTTTGTTGAAAAATTCCAAACTGCAAATCTGTTTTCTCAAATAATTTGATTAATCATGACGCAAAGTTTTTAATGTTATCAAAAATATATACAGTTTTTCACCAGCTGCAAAATGGTACCAATCACTTATATTATTTAAAAAACAAATCCACTCAAATCACAATTTTATACAGGAGCACAAACTTTATACACACATTTTAAATTATTTTACTGTTTTCCTAGACTATAATTTGTAGTGTTTGTACCTTTGAATATTGATCTAGTTCAAGGTTCATAGGTTTGTACACTCCATTTTATTTAGGAAATCAAATGGGGCTTAGTTAATATGTATATAATACATTCATTTAGTATAGAATTGGCGTAGTATAGATAATTTATAATTTACTCCAAACCACCCCAAAAAGAACTTAAAAAACTTTCATCCCGAATTTCATATGCAGTATAAAATTTTAAATTTGACATTTTGACCAGCAAACAAACGTAATTGGCGTGACGTATGCGAACATGCGCATGTGCAGTTACAACCATGTTACATCGATAGGTCATTGTTTTAGACACACTTGTAACTTGAAGGGAAATAGGATACTAGGGTTCGATGTATTTGGCCCTAAACTTCACTGGCCCAAACAGTTAATACCCCTAAAAGACATTTGCCCGAACCTACATTACACATAACCGTCACTGGCGCTTACAGTCGAAATCCCAACACATTGGAATGCATGGAATTCGTCGTTGGCCTTGAACGTCGAAATATATAAACATGCACGCCAATGATATAAGAAACTTCTGTCGCTGTTGCCAAAGCGCATTATTGTTCAAATGAAATACATATTTCCGACAATATTAGTAATATTGCGTTTTTTTATTTGTTTGATAACATGTTATTAATATTCCTGAATAATAAGTTTTAAATCGTTCTCAAAGATTTACCCAGTTTATAAAAACAACAAATATCTACGTATTAATTCTACTGCGACCGTATCAGTGTTAGGATACAATAAAATAAGTTTTATTAACATGTTGAAAAATGCTTGTAAATTTTATTGTTAGTTGGTTGGGTTGTGAAGCGTGCAGAAATAATATACAAGCTTTTATTGTGTTCTCGATACGTCCTGAATTTTCAATTTTTCGCCCATTTAAAAAAGATTTCAAGAACGAGATTACTAGAAAGTTAGATTCAGCAATTTAAAGGGACTATCGATATTAGGACATTAGAAAGTATATTGTAATGTACAAATTTCATATTGGTAAGCCACCTAGATTCTTTTTTTGTGTATACATCTATTTTCTTCAATGTTCCTCTTCAGATTTTCTACAATATATCGGTTTTGTAATGTATAGTTCACACTAAATGTTACTTAAAAGAAAAACCTCGACAAAAACATTTGTATTTGGTTGATAACATTATTATGATATATAGTTGTGTTTGCATTTTTAGGAAAACCAAATAAATTCAAGGATGTATCATCCAGAGTAGGCTCTATCTTGGCAAATCGGGGTATGAATCTTAGACCACAATAAAAAATGAAAATCAGCTTTGCATATAAAATTATGAGTAGACAGACAAAGCAGTGAGGAAGGGTACCATGGTCCATCTGAGAATAAATATAGAACTGCTGAGGTAATTCATATGTCAAAATAATTAGATATTTTAATAATAATGAGGCATATTTCCTTTTCAAAATATTTTCTTCTTACAAAGATAACTTTGTTAAATAGGCAAGAACAAAATAAAGTGCTTTGAAGATTTATTTCACATGAAGAGATCCATATACTTATCATTTTTAAAAAGATAACTATTACTCTCATACAGAGCCGTGCTTACCTTAGTCTTGGCCTGGGACAAAATTTGGGTCTGTATTTTCAAAAAAGGCAACCTATTTTGTTAATGCTTACAAAATTTTAAACACTTGTGTCTTCGATGTTGGAAGACCCCTCGGAAAACCCTAAGGTATTTTGATGTTCTCTATTTCTTCAATGATTTAAATGAACAGTTTATTCATACTAGGCTCTACACATAAGCAGGACGTAATCTGTATGTAAAAGTTAAAATAATCATCTGGGGAAGAGAAATCTCTTTCAATAAGAATTTTGTGGTTTCCTGTTATGCTTTGAATACATTTTATGTTTAATGGTAATATATATAATTTTATACATCTGACTAGAGGACCCTTATGAAATAAAGAAATTTGGTAAAGTGTCTTAACCAAATTATTCCTACCCCTGTGTTGATATTATTGGAGATATCCCTATTTCTAGAAATTAAGTTTCCATCGTTTAAAAAATACATTATTTATACACTGAACGAAGGCATCTTGAAAAGAGTTGATACTGTTGAAGACTTGGGAGTGCTATTGAATTTCAAATTTACTTTTGCCAAACACATAGATAATATAACGAATAGGGCATTAAAACTATTAGGCTTTATTTTAAGATGTCTTTGAACTTTCAGCAATGTGTATGTTCTAATAGAGTCTTTTGTGCCGTGCCATCTGGATTTGTATATATATATATATATATATATATATATATATATATATATATATATATATATATATATATATATATATTATATATATATATATATATATATATATATATATATATACATATTTTTTTTATTTCTTTTATATTTAAATAGGTTGCACTTTGATTTTGAAATTTGTTAAGTCTAAAAATGTTAATGGCTATTTTCTGTTCATATATTTTTATTTATTTGAAAAAAGGCAAACATTGTTTCTTACAAAAACAGAAAAAAATACACAAACAAAAAGGAAGTGTTATGATAATTAAAATAATTTAAATTTTCCTCTACACTCTACAAGGTTTTTGTATGAGACATGCCTAAGAATTTATTCATGGCACAAATATAATTAAAATTTTAATGTAACTTAAATGTTTTATTGTCTAAGAATTCTATCTTATTGACAAAGCTAATTTGCATATTGAAATTTGCTTATATAAGTAAAAATATTGAGCTCAATTAAAATGTAAAAGGAATGGGAAGACCAATATCTATCTGATTGTCTTGTATGACCAGTTTGGATGAAATAGGAAATATTCAGGATGTTACTGGAGTGGTCCCATAGCAAACATATTAAATATATCGGAATGATGGCATATTTAACATGTTTTACATGTATACACGAGCGCTAAAGACAATCTATACCGCGTTCACCAGATTGCCAGGAAAAAGTGTGCATGTTAATATGGCGGTTCTGGCAAAATTTCATACGCAATGGACTCAGGGAGTCTAAAATTTTAACCTAAGTTTAGGCTTTATAACTTGAAACTTTGTATAAAGAAAACTAAGAAGGATGAAATAAAGAAATGAAAATGACTAAAACAATATAATGAACAACAAAAAGTTAACAATAATATTTTATTCCCATATATGTAGGTACTCATTATATAAATGTCTGTTTATGATTAAGTTATTAAGAATTAGTTTATTAAGAAGATGACTTCATAAAATCAAATTTTCAATGTGGAATAAAATATTATTTTTTACTTTTTAGTGTTTTTTTTTTTAAGTCCGTTCTATTCTTTATAAAAAATTCTGTTTGGAGAACAGCGCTTTCTGAAGTAGATATTGTGAAGTAACTCCCCAGAAGCGAAATCAATACGCTGTGTCTGTGAAGTCAAATCCCAACTTATTCTTAGTTACCTAATCACAAAAATATATTTATATAATGAGTGTTTTGTTTACTATCTCTATTTGTTTGGTGACTAAAATTTTCCAGATGGAATATAATATATATTTTAGGTGCATTTTTTGAAGTATGTTTTATTTTTTTATACATTTTTTTTTTCACCCTTTTTAGTTCTATTTATATGAGTTTTATTTTAAAAGTCACATGTAACAAATAACCCTGTATAATATCTATGGAAATTCCTGATAAAATGGTAAACGCTTTTATTACGACAAATAAATATTTAATATAGCGTCATACTTTGTTACAATATGCTAGCGGTGGGACCACTCGGGCAATATCCCGAACATTCCCTGAAAATTTCATCCAAATTGTTGAAACCATCGCAGAGTAATCGTTGTACATACATAAACAACATGCATAGGGTCAAATTGATAACCTACTTTTTTGAAGTATGTTAAAAATTACATTAATATATTAATATATTGTAATTTGACCTTTATGTAATAAGATTACCAACAAGATGTAAGCTCTAGAAAGTAAAAAATTTTTATCATCTTGGACTGGGTTATTGATTAAAATCTGGCCTTCTTACCAACCACACCGATTCAGTTATTGCCAGGGGCGAGGCATATGAAAGCAACCCCTTTATGAGTTGAGAAAACTGATTACATCATAAGAAGATAATATTTACTGTAATGCGTTTTAAATGAAATTTATGTTTAATATAATCTTAGGCTTAGATTTATTCTGAAAATAAGCTATATAAGGATTCACCATTTTGTCAAGTAGGTTTTATTTATGCCATTACAATTTGTTTGACTTATTTATGAATAGACTTTTACTTCTTAAAACTTTTTCTTTCTCTAAACTTTTTATTGCTTTATTTGCTAGCTGTAATAGTACACTCAAATAATCTATGCTAATTTAATTCAAATTTTGATGATTAATTTATGTAATTGAATAAATTAGTTTTCTTTACATTAAGAGTCAGTTTAAAATTATCCAAAAACCATTTAACCTTATTCATGTCCTTAATTAATAAATCCTACACTTCTTCCCATGTATTGCTGATGAAAATCAAAATGGAGTCATCAGCATAGGCAACCACATTACCCCCTTGTGCCAAGATTACAAAGAGTGTTGATATACATGTTAAAAAGCACAGGACCAAGCACTGTACCTAATGGTACTCCAATTTTGATTTCTTTAGGCTGACTCGAAGCTCCTCCTACTTTAACATAATTAGATACATTTTGAACACATTCAACACGGATCCTCCACATCATATAGCTATTCACAATGTCCAGTAGCCTAGCCTGGAGGATTGTGTCAAATGCCTCACAATAATTAGAAACTTACACAGATGTATAACTTTTACAAATATTTGAGATTAAATACACAAAATGATTTAAAATATATCATTTTTTAAAATATAGCTATTATTATTACATCCAGCGTTAGGCTAACTCCACACTGGACTCAGGAAAAATTTATACAAACTCTCTACATAAACTTAATTAAAGTTATCATAGCAAAAATACAGTTGTCTGTATTTTAAAAACAAGACAATCTAAGCTTGCTTCTTTAGCTTTAAGAAGCCAGATATTTTGATTAGTTCTTCAATTCGTTAAAAATAGTTCGTTCACACCTTAAATCTAGCTTCAACAACCACCTATCATATTAAGTCAAAAAGAGGGGTAGCAGTTGATATGATTTATAGAATCTTAATCAAAACCAATGCAAACTAAGCCTCAAAAAATGATCATTGGAAATTAAATATCAGTATTTTTTTATTGTAAGGTTAAAAAAGTCACAAAATTATATGTAGCTTCATTAAGCAATTCAAAAAAAAATAAAGAAATATGGTTCAATAAAACATCTGCTTTTGTATAAATAATAATTATGGTCTGTTGCATTTGAAGAAACTGAAAAAGCAAAACATAATTATAGGCACTGTTTACTATATCCGACTTAGGCCCTGGATAATGTGATACCAACCAAGTTATTTGTTTGAAATTGTTTTTGAATAATTTTAATAAGTGGATTTTATTGTATTTAATAAATCAGTGGTTCACCTGCCCAGACCCCTTGACTTATTCCAGGCCTCAATATTTAACTCTTCCCTCTGTGTACTGAATGGTAAAGCATTTTATCACCTTAACCAAAATATCCAACCTTATATCTTAGTTTTTGTTATTTGAATTAATCTGTCCAGGTAATTTTTTACTTTCCAAAAATGAGGTTATCAATTCAATCCTATTTTTTTTGTGTATGTACATCGACTACCCCTGATTTGACCAATTTGGATTAAAATTTCAGGGAATATTCAGGATAGTGTTAAAGTGGTCCCATAGCAAGCATATTAAAAATGGGGAATGGTACAATTTTGAATTGTTAATACGAGCGCCCAAGACAATATGTGTTACGTTCACCATATTATCAGGAAAAAAATATGCCTGTTAATAATATGATTTTAGAGATCTTAATGTCACAAAGTTCAATTTTACTCATCATTTTAAATTTTGACAGTGAATACAGCTAGTTTTTTATAAATGTGTAGAGATGGCACATTTTATATAATATTAATACAGTGTTTGTGGTTAGCTACTTATTCATTTTCTTAGGGATGTCCACAGGTTTTACCAAGTTTACGATCTTAAAATATATATATATATATATATATATATATATATATATATATATATATATATCTATGTGTGTGTGCGTGTGAATGTGTCTGTGATTAAGTAATTAAGAATCCATTTGATGCCGACTTCATAAAGTCAAATTTTAATGTGGAATAAAATGTTTATTACTTTTTAGTTTTTTTTTATGATTTTTTTCTTCTAATTTGTTTTTTAGGATCAAGATCAAAACTTTGGGGATTGTGATGAAAGTAACAATTTTCCATCTTAAACAGACCTTACCATTAAATGTTTAACTAACGTTCGAGAGTTAAGCTGGCTGAGGAAGGAAGTATAACATTGGAGTGAAAAATGAAAAATGTATTCTCTTGATGTCACAGAGTCTGAGAGGACATTTGTTACTTTAAAGTTTTTATTGAAATTTACCAAGTTCTTTTTCATTATATTTTCTTATAGGAAATTATATAAATAATTTTTCTAAATGAACTTTCGAACTAAAAAATCTACCTTCTGTTGTTGACTCTGGTGTTATTTATTGAAAGTTTTTTACTGTTCATAAATTGTAATAGTTAATGTAATTGTATGATTTTTATGCATTTCCTAGTTATTATATATTATATTTATTTTAGCACTTCATTTTTTCTTTTGGGGTTAAACTTATATTTTACTTCTAGTTTTAGTATCTGAGTTTTATCACCTGACTGTATTAAATATTTTAAGTCTCATTACTTAACTATTTTTTTATGTTTTCTTCTGTTATGAGTGTTAAGTGTATTTTCTTTTGTAAAATTATGTTTTTTTGTTTATATAATAATATATTAAATAAATACTAACATTGTGAATTATTATCCTTTATTCAGCAAAATGCTAAATAAAGGATAATAATATAATATACTCAATATACCATGGTCTATAGCTGTATGTGCATCATTTTAAAATTATCATATTAAAACCGTGTCAATTAAAATTGAAGATTGGTTTTATCAGAAATACTTTTACCAACAATAACATGTAATAATAAAGACAGACAAACAAATAGTATTTTTATCATCTAAAATGATCAATTATCATCTAATAATGTACAGGAATATTGATTATAAATTGAACCCTCCGTTTTTTTATGAGACACCCATGTTATTATATGTCCATTAAATAGGCATCTTTTTGCTAATCATAAATATGTTAGGTTTGATACCTTTACCTTTAAAGATAATTGAGAAAAACCATAACATAAGAGGCAAGTTATTCATATCTGTGTTATGTTTTCTCTAACATCTCTTATAATAGATATATATTGTCAATTTCCTCAGTTGTGTTTCACGATAAATGTGTCAAACCTAATATAATTATAATTAGCAAGAAGAGACCCATTTGATGGACATATACAGGGTATACCATCAAAACAAAAAATGTTTTCATGCTTTTCCGAAAAATACCCAGTATACATAGAAGATAATGAATTAAAAATCTACAACTGCAGTTATCAATTTTTTCTAGCTCTTTCAACACAAAAATTAAATGGAGGGTTAATTTATGATAAATTAATGAAAAATTTATGCAATCATAAAACGCTTACTTCAATTTGAAGTATTCAAGATTTTTGTATAATTATGTAATATAATTTGTTCTTAAATTCCAATGGGATTTGATTATATATCCTTGGTACCATTTTTACCACGTTTATTTTGACAAATAATGACATTATGTTAAAGTCATTTAAATAAGATATTGTTTAAACTAGATTTTTCTTAATTAAAAAATATTTTACTTAGTCGGACAGTGTTATAAGGGATAATGCTTTTAGTCAATGTCTATCCCTCTTCAAACACTGTTTCAACCTTAGGTATTATTAGCCTTATAATATGATACCTTAATGTACAGCTGATAATTGTGATATGCCGGAATCTATATATAAAGCTATTGTAGGATGCCTTTTTACTGGTTTGGAACTATTTATTTAGAAAACTTAACATTTACTTGAATAAAAACTCTAAAAGATATACCATAATTTTTTTTAACAATACGCAGTCTTATAAGTTTGGCGGCCAGTTCCCAACATATGGTAAAGTCAACGATAAGATGTAATATTTTTAGGAAATTTTACAAGATTAGGCTATAAAAGTTTATATTTTAAAAGTTAATTGATAAAATAATTTACAAGATCTAAACTACTTTATACCAGTTAATAAACTTAAGAATCTGAAAACATGAAATTAATTGAGGGTATCTTCGAAAGACTTGTCATTTATAATTATATCATCTATCTAACTTTTTCTCAACTATTAGATTTTAAAAAACTGGTGGTGAAGGTGTGATGTACGATATCTGGCATACTTACTAAATTAACTTATTACTGAATTATGTATACCAACTGGAGAAAATATATAAATAGACCACAGTTAATATTTTTAAAATATGCGGAAAAATTATTCAAATTTCTAATCAACTTTAGCTATATATCTTTAATCAATATACCAAATATGTGATACACTTTACAGCAATAAAAAAATGTATTCAACATAGAATTAAAAATAAAGTTGACACTACATTTATCATATGGTGCATCTTTTTTAATTCTCAAACTACACACTTTCTCAGCAACAGTAATTATAAATGAACCACTTTATGTGACAAGCATATTTAGTACATTTAAAGGTGCAGAATTTAAAACTTCCATATAACAAAGAGGCCCAATTATTACATTGATGGAATAGGCTATAATTGGGACTATATGACACTTGGATCAATACACGTAACTAAAGTCTTTTCTTTCTGGCATAAACTGGGCCTTTACTGATGATAGCTATTTAGTACCCTCGAATGCGGATGTAAAATCTGCAGATCTCGTTGATATGCTTTCCTTTTTCGGGGTGGTCCAGTTCAACTATTTAAGAAATAGGCTAGGAAACACATTAGATTTAATACTGTCAAACGACTATAACACAATTACATCTATTTCTCAATGTACATGTCTGATGGTGCTGGAGGATCCTTATCATCCAAGTTTGGAGTTTTTTCTTGATATAGGGTTTGCCAGATCACTGCACATACCAAATTATAAGTTTTTAAATTTTCATAAAGATAATTATAATATTATAAATGACGCAATACTCAGTACCCCATGGAAGAATTTACTTAGTAGTAATAACTTAGAAACTAACATTCTAAAATTTTATCACAGAATAAATAATATGATATCGGAATTTGTTCCAACTGGTTACCGTAACAGTAAATATCCAGCATACTTTTCTAGTTCCACCATTAAGGTGATCAAAGAAAAAAATAAATTCCATAATAAATGGAAAGTTTATGGAAGTTTGAGTGACTTAAATACCTTTAGAACTCTTAGAAGCCGTTCAAAGACACTAATTAGAGAAGACTACCAAAATTATATCAATCATATTGAAGCGGAAATTCCCACAAATTGTAAAAAATTTTGGCATTTTGTATCTGCTAAACGCGGAAAAACAGATATACCTTTGGAAGTGTATTTTGAAAACTGTACAGCTAGTAATAATAACGATGTTTTTAACCTTTTTGCAACTTTTTTTAAATCTGTATTTGAGCCAAAAACTAACAACCTAATAACGTCAGAGAGTTTTTCAAGAAATGCGACTTTCACTCGACTTCAATTGTGTGAGTCGGAGGTTCTTTCTGTGCTTAGAGAACTGGATCCTAAAAAGGGAGCTGGTTCTGATGGCATTCCGGCTATATTTGTCAAGAAATGCGCCAATGGTTTATGCCAACCACTTCTAAAATTATTTAATCAATCGCTCAATGAGGGCTATTTTCCTACTGTATGGAAAAGGGCCACTGTTGTGCCCATCCATAAGTCTGGTGATAGGAGTAACATAAAAAATTATAGACCGATCTGCAAACTCTGTACGTTTGCAAAGGTGTATGAAAAGTTAGTCTATAAACATATTTTTTACCTAGTTAAAAACATAATCAATAGCCAGCAGCACGGATTTTTTGCAAATTGATCGATTGACTCTAACCTCATTATTTACTCGCAATTCATCTTAAATAGTTTGGATAACCGTCTTCAGGTCGATTCAATCTACACGGACTTTAGCAAAGCATTCGATAAAATTAACCATGAAATTCTTATTAATAAATTGTCCGATATCGGTGTAGACAGCATAATCCTCAAATGGTTCAGATCTTATTTAACCGATCGGGAGCACTCCGTTGCGGATAGCGTCGAGTGTCAGCAATTGCAATCAGATCTCGCTAGGATTGAACAATATTGTTCTACAAATAGTCTATATTTAAACACTGAAAAACGTTTTACAATTAGTTTTACCCGTAATCACCAAAAAGTGGTTTTCAATTATAGTTTGAATTCAAACCAGCTTCGTAGAGAGGGCCAAGCAAGAGACCTAGGCGTTATCTTCGATGATAAGATGCTTTTTGATAAACAAATTGACAATATTCTTAATAATGCGTTAAGAATGTTGGGATACATAAATAGGCAATAGAAAGCGTTTCAAAATAATAGTACTTTACTGACCCTCTATCATGTTTATGTTTTTAGTCGACTGAATTTCGCATCCTCTGTTTGGAATCCCATGTACGATGTCTATATTCAAAGAATGGAGCGCGTACAGAACAAGTTTTTAAAATCTTTGGCATTTAAGAACAACATGGCCACAGATTACAATTATTTATGTAAAGAATTTAAACTCTTAAGCCTGGCAGATCGCAGGCTGATAAATGATATCGTTTTTCTGAAAAAAATTATTTGTTGCCAAGTCGATTCAACTGATCTTTTATCCCAAATTCCAATAGCAGTTCCTCAAAGAAATCTAAGAAACACTCGTTCGTTTGTACCTCCTATGGCTCACACTAATAGCTGTGCAAACTCTCCTATATTTAGAATGTTAAACTCTGCAAATGTTCACTGCGATAAGATTGATTTGTTCTGTATGTCCTCCAAAAATATTAAAAAAGTTTTAAAGGCCGATTTTCTAAATGGGTATTAAGACATAAGTTTTTTTTTTCCAGTATTGATTATATTGTACAATATGTTAAGTAATAGATTATAAGATGTAGCTGTGTAGTTTTAGGTGTCTGTTAACGATTAAATTAACATATAAATAGTGGACACAATTTTGTGGGCTAGACCTGTATGTGTCCCAAAGAGAAATAAATAAATAAAAATAAATAAAATAAAATTTATATCAATAGAACTTGACAACACAGCAGGCCCATTTAAAGAATTTTTAGCCAGTAGCGTAGCTCGCCAATTCCCTATTTAAAGTGTCGGGCTAGCGCCGCATTCCAATCTGGGCCGGAGTAGTTTAGGGGAAAATACGCACTACCATACTAGCAATACTTATCAGGCCCCGCTTGATTTCCTACGTATATGGTGTTCTATCTAACCTAACCTAACCTAATAGCTTCTTGTAGATTTAATATCATATCATAATCACTTAAAATTATTGTATTTAAATCATTAAATGAATTTTATAAATAATAAGGAATCGTATGTAAAGAAAAATTACAGCATAGCATCAATCACGGTTTGTAATATAATTGAATATTAATAAATCCGTGTTTTTCTGAATTAAGTGAAAATTTCTATACTTTAATGAACGAAGATTTTTTTTAATAAAAATTAAAATATTGACAGTATTCTTAAGAAAATAGGGTTTATCATTATATTGTTTACAGATGCTGAAATATTGTGTGATTGTTTCTGTACGCATTTAAATTAAATCATTAGGGACAAGGACAAGAAACATTATACAGGGTTTATCATTATATTGTTGACAAATGCTGAAATATTTTTGATTATTTCTGTACACATTTAAATTAAACCTTTAGGGACAAGGGGTATTTAAATGTGCCTGTTATTTAAATTCGTACATCTAGGTATAAACTGTAATGTACAGGGTGTCCCATTTTGGGTACTTTTGCGGGGTATCTTCGTTATTTTTTTCGGAATTAGTATACGGGGGCAGGTCAAAAAGTTATCGGACCCTATTTTATTGTTTCAAATGGAACACCCTGTATATTTATAGACTATAAAATGTGTCTTTTTATACCTTTTCAAAACTATACAATTTTTCTCAGAAACACGCAAATAAATGACAATTTTCTGAAATTAAATGCACGATTTAATAGTAGGCCATGAATAACAATAATAAACAGTTGAAAGTTACATATTGCTAAAGGAGAATTGGATACCTTGCATGTAGGTATCTTCTTATATAAAAATATCTATAGAGTTTTTTAATGACAGTAAGTTTGTAACAACAGTTTTATAACATAAAGTAACAATGTAACCAATACAAAAAAATACCATTATTAAAAAAAAACCAAATTATTAAAGGTGATGTTTAAATTGACGACCATTTTCTTTTATGCAAAATTGGCATATTTTTGTAATTCTTTGAATAGCGTTAAAAAGAACCGTTGGTCTCATTCGCAGATTTCGAAAGGCTAAATGAATTGCCTCTCGAAGTTCTGCTATGTCGTCATATTGTGTTTTATATACATCATTTTGTATATAGCCCTATAAAAAAAATCTAAAATTGAGAGATCTAGAGACCGTGGAGACCGTCTAACAGGTCTGTTGGTACGGATCCATCTTTGAGGAAAGTTATTATCAAGAAATTCACTTAAGATCCTAAAGTTGTGAGTTGGGGCACTTGTAGGTAAACAGCATTATATTGGGCTAATGGAATATTTTCAAGCAGTTCTGGAATAATTTCCTCAAGGATTTCTAGGTATCTACCTAAGACCTCCTTCCAAAATCCTATAAGTTATGTCTGCCCAAAATAAAACAGGACACCCCAACTTCAAAGCGTCCTTGTTATGCCCTTTTAGACATTAAATGCTGATTTTCGCTATGCCAGTTCTAGGTATTGTAACGAATAAAAATTCTCGCTCTTGAAAAAAAGGATTCGTCTGACCAGATAACAAGTCTGCCAAATCAATCGTTAGCATCGATTTGTTTCCATTACCACTGGCAAAATAGTGCTCGGAGCTCAGCATCGCCAGGATGCAAATGTTGCACTATATTAAATTGGTATGGATGAAACTTATATTTCTTCAAGATCCTCTGACCGTTAGTTTTTCGCACACCAATTTCCTTCTCAATTTTTCTACATGAGGACGAAGGTGTTGCTTCTATATATCTCAAACTAAATTTACTTTTAAACGAGCAAATATCTCAAAAAACGGTTGCCTTCTTTTTGGATATCTAACAAGCAAAAGCTTATAACGACAATACAGATTTTCATAGCCATAACAGCTTACTTACCTTTGGAAATATAATTCCGAGGCTTTTTCAGAATTTTCATTACTCTGTATAAAACATACCAGCATATCATATTTTTCATAATTTTCACACGCTGCCATTTTTCGAAGAAATTGATAAATATCAATTAAATAAAAATACCAAAAGAACGTTTATAAGCTGCTTTATAAACCAAAAGTCGATCCAAAAATCGATGAGATGAGACAAATATTTGACATTTATTTTTGTTTGTTGTCATAAACAATACCCAAAACCTACTTTTAAATTATGCAATTAATTTCAGAAAATTTTCATTTATTTGCGTGTTTCTGAGAAAAAGTGCATACTATTAAATATTTTTGAAAAAGTAAAAAAAATACAAATTTTAGTCTATAAATATACAGGGTGTTCCATTTCAAAAACTTAACTAGGGTCCGATAGCTTTTTGACCTGACCCTGTATACTAATTTCGAAGGCGGAATTGTTCTTACAGAAAAAGTTACATAGGAAACATGTTCATACAGTAGTCATTGAAAATTTTGATATTACCTCACGTTTTTCCAAACTAAATAAAATATTATATTGTTTCCATATTGTCTAAGATTTATTTCTAACTGTAAAACAAAAAAAATACGAAAGGTAGGGTTATTATTAGCCAATAAGCAACAAGATGCTTTAGAAAAATTATTCAGCCTAGCACAACAAGAGAAATTTCCCATAGATTTTGACAGATTATATTTAAATTTAAAACGAAAAATTAGTTAACTTTCTCTGAATCTTATTTACAAAAACGGGCGCGTCGGCGGGCGATTGCAAAACTACAAATACGATTTTAACAAAAAGTTTCCCGTAATTTTGCCAACAAAACATAAACTTACACAATTGATTCTTATCGAAGAACATTATAGGCTTATGTACTGTAGACCTATGATATTGCTAGCTTAAATAAGAGAAAGATTTTGCCCAATATATGGTAGAAATATTTGTAAAAAAGTTGTACGGCAGTGTATTAAATTATGGGTAATCTACCTGACGTTTGCGTAACTCAATACTTACCATTTATTAATGTTGGTTGTGATTTTGCCGTACCGTTTTTACTTAAGGATCAGTTAACTAAAGCATATGTATGTATTTTTGTTTGTTTAGCGGCTAGAGCTATTCACTTAGAACTGATGTCAGATCTTACAACAGTTTGACCGCAGCTCTTAGACGTTTTGTGGGTAGACGTGGTAAGCCTGGTGACGATTACTCTAATAATGGCAAAACGTTTATTAGGGTAGACCTAATTTAATGACCGGTAATTTGATAACCAGCAAAAAAAATAAATCTAATATCCGTAAGTTTTAAAAATCCCAGAGCTCCTAAAATTGGCACAAAACTTTACTAGAGCAAGCATCATAAAATGCTTAAATATCAACATTCTAGCTCGTCAGATTGAGGCACTTCCTTCTTTAAATTGTTCATGAGAATTGAATGACCGGGAGCTTAAAGGTATTGGTAAGTGGTACAAATCTTCATTAGAGCAAGCAGCCTAAAACGCCTGAGAATCAACTTTTTCTCTCAAATTGAGGCACTTCCCTCCTGCATATTTTCATAAATAGTGATTGACCGTGGGCTCAAAGTTATCCTAGAGCTACCAAAACTGTCACAAACCTTTACTAAAGTAAGCAGCATAAAACGGTTGAGTATCAACTTTCAAGCCCCTCAAATTGAGGCACCTCCCTCTTGTTATTTTTCATAAAAAGTGAAGGACCGCGGGTTTAAAGTTATCCTAGAGTGACCAAAATTGGCACAAATCTTTACTAGAGCAAGCAGCATAAAGCGGCTGCGTATCAATTTTCAAGCCCCTCAAATTAAGGCACTTCCCTCTTGTAATTTTTCATAAAAAGTGAATGACCGGGGGTTTAAATTTATCCTAGAGCTACCAAAATTGGCACAAATCTTTACTAGAATAAGCAGCATAAAACGGTTCAGTATCAACTCTCAAGCCCCTCAAATTGAGACACTTTCCTCTTGCAATTTTTCATAAAAGGTAAATGACCAGGGGCTTAAATTTATCTAGACCTACCAAAATTGGCACAAATTTTTATTAGAGTAAGCAGCATAAAACGGCTGAGTATCAACTTTCAAGCCCCTCAAATTAAGGCACTTCTCTCTTACAATTTTTCATAAAAAGTGAATGACCGGAGGTCTAAATTTATCCTAGAGTTACCAAAATTGGCACAAATCTTTACTAGAATAAGCAGCATAAAATATTTGAGTATTAACTTTCAAGCCAAAATTGGCACAAATCTTTGCTAGAATAACCAACATAAAATGTTTTAGTATTAACTTTTACGCCCCTCAAATCGAGGCTCTTTTCTTTTGTATTTTTTCATAAAAAGTGAATGTCCTGGGGTATAGAGTTATTCTAGAGCTACCAAAATTGGAACAAATCTTTAATAGAGCAAGCAACGTAAAACGACTAAGTACTTTAATAAAAATTAAAGTCAATTTTAATAGCTTTAATATAGCTTCAAACGCCCATTCATCCACTTTATACGAAAAATTGCAAGAGGAACGTGCCTCAATCTGAGGGGCTAGAAAACTGACACTCCGTAATTTTATGCTGCTTACTTTAGTAAAAATTCAAGTCAATTTTGGTAGCTTTAAGATGACTTAAATTCGCCGGTCATTCACTCTAAACGGAAAATTACAAGAGGGAAGTCCCTCAATACGAGGGGCCAACAAGTTAATACTCTGCCGTTTTATGCTGCTTGCTCTAGTGAAGATTTGTGCCAATTATGGTAGCTCTAGGATAACTTTAAATTCCCGGTAGTTCACTTTTTATGAAAAATTGAAAGAGGGAAGTGCCTCAATATGTGGGGCTAGAAAATGGATACTAAGGGATTTATGCTGTTTGCTTTAGTGAAGAGTCAAGTCAATTTTGGTCGTTTGAAGATGACTTTCAACCCCTGGTCATTCACTTTTAATGAAAAATTACAAGAGGGAAGTGCCTCAATTTGAGGGACTAGAAAGTTGATACTCTGCCGTTTTATGTTGCTTGCTCTAGTAAAGATTTGTGCTAATTTTGGTGGCTCTTGGATAACTTTAGACCCCCGGTCATTCACTTTTTATGAATATGCAAGAGGGAAGTGCCTCAATCTGTGGGGCTAGAAAGTTGATACTCTGCCATTTTATGCTGTTTGTATTAGTGAAAATTCAAGTAAATTTTGAGAGCTTTAAGAAGACTTTAAACCCACGGTCATTCACTTTTAATGAAAAATTACAAGAGGGAAGTGCTTCAATTTGACAGGCTAAAAAGTTGTTACTCTGCGTTTTATGCAGCTTGCTCTAATAAAGATTTGTGCCAATTTTGGTAGCTGTAGGATAACTTGAGACCCCCGGTCATTCACTTTTTATGAGAAATTGCAAGAGGGAAGTGCCTCAATCTGTGGGGCTAGAAAGTTGATACTAAGTCATTTTATGCTGTTTGCTTTAGTGAAGATTCAAGTAAATTATGAGAGCTTTAAGCTGTCTTTAGACACCCAGTCATTCAATTTTATTGAAAAATTACTCAGCCGTTTTATGCTGCTTGCTCTAATAGAGATATGTGCTAATTTTAGTAGCTCTAGGATTTCTAAAACCTGCGGTAAATCGTTTTCATTTTTGCTGGTCATCAAATTACCGGTCATTAAATTAGGTTTTTCCCATTTATTAGTGCAGATAAAGAAATATAAAGGCTTCATGAATTTTTTATAGAACAAGGTCAATCCGGGCAACTTAATTATTTTTTCAATGAGCAAAACATAAACTGGCATTTCATTTCCTCACAAACACCGAATTTAGGGGGAGTATGGAAAGGATTAAGAGCTTCAAGTTTCTTTTTAGATGAGTTGTTGGTGGCACTTACATTTCCAAGATTTTAATACGGTACTAGTTTAGGTTGAGCCGATACTCAATTCTGGTCCTTTGAGCCCTTTATCACCCTGTCCAGGTTAGTTAAATCCATTGACTCCTGCTCATTTCTTTTTGGGAAGAAGTTTGATTGCATTACACGATCGAGACGTTTCGGAAGTAACGGAAAATTGACTCAAACTTCACGAGAAGTGCAGAAAATTATTCAACATTTAGGGTTGAGGTGGAGCAAGTAGTACCTTGGAGAGCTGCAAGTTCGCAGCAAATGGAAATCGCAGTCTGAAGCTCTGTTGAAGGTAGGAACTGTAATTCTAGTAATATATGACAACTCCATTGAATTGGCCAGTGGTTGCTATCGAGGCAGTTCATCCCGGTCCCCATGGTGTGGTTAGAGTCGTGACTGTGCGTATACGTAATAAATTGTTTAAACGACCGGTCACAAAAATGTGTGTGTTACCCTTTAACTGTAACTCTAGCGAAAAACTGGAAAGTTCTGAAGGTGTTTAATTTAAACTAACTTTAAGGATATATTCGGCCGGTATGCCGCATCAAAAAAGAAAAATGATTCCAAGTTGAACTGTTAACGACGGCAACAGCGCGTAACACGGCTGAGTCACCGAACAACTCTTCGGTGGCTGAGTGCTGAGCTAAAAGAAAGAGAGAAAAACTGGTTTCTGTCTGGATGTTGCTGCCAAAAAACAAATATTGTGCTACGTTTGTTATGAAAAATTAAGAATTATTTTTAACTGTCAAGTTTTATTTATTATATTTATTATGACAAACAAAAATCTTTTTTGGCTTTTTCGCAACTGAGTAAAAATATTTAACTTTAAATTAATTGAAGCAAATATTTAATAAAATTACATATCTCAACATGTAGACTAGTCTGTCTACGGAATGTTAAATATTTTTACTCAGTTGCGAAAAAGCCAAAAAAGATTTTTGTTTGTCAATCTAAACGCAACAAATAATCTGAACACATTTAAAAATATATTTATTATATTGTGCAACAAGTTTAGAAACTGACTCTTTGCACACGAGTGTGCAAAGAGTTATTTTCAAACGTGTTGCACACGATACTTTTTCTACGACTGCAGAAAATAAAAATAAAAATACAATTTTGATTATTTTTATTCTTTCAACTTTGACAAGACTGAAAAATTTTTTCAAACACCGTGTGAAAACTTTTCACACGCTTATGTCAAAATGAAATGACGAATAATATGAGCTTGAACCGAAATTCTATTCACAAATCTTAGAAGGCTATGGCAGCAAAATTTCCCATAAGCAAGCTGTCAAACCAATAATTGTTGCAGAAGGTTTACACAATTTCTTATATTTAAAGTGGAAAAAATTAATAAGTACGCTTTTGTAAATTTTGCGAAAGTGTCGAAGAAATAGAGAAACAACACCGTAAATTGCCACTTTTAAAATATTTAGTAAAGGAAGCTGGTATAGAACTATTGGAGGAGAACCTGTTTAAGAAGATACAAGAAAGCCTTCTTGATAACCAACCATCGTTGAACCGTTTGGGGAATACAAAAAGAAATAAAGTAGTGTCAAAATACTATTTATACGTTCTCAAACATCGAAATTTTACGATCAGTACTAGCGAAGTGCCGAGTCCTATCTATTCACCTATGCGACGAGAAGATGTGTATCAAGAATACCATGAAATATTACATAATTTATTAAAAATATAATTAGTAATATATCTGCTGTATTTGATTTATTTGAGAACATTGAGAAATTCAAATTCACACTCAACACTTTGAAATTGATGATGCATATATTCCCCGATAAGGTAAAAATGAAACAGGACTCGTTAGCTCGGTTGGTTAATACGTTGTCCCGGTAAGTCCTGGGTTCAAATTTCAGTTGAGGCGTATTATTTTTCATAAAATTTTAAAAATATTGCCTGCACGGCGCCTAACCTGTTTTATATTTCAAAAACAGTAACATATTTTTTGCAATTTTTTATGTGTTAGTGTTTCAAAAATGTATTAAAACTACATTTCCTAAAATTGTAGTAACTTCGTGGCGATTATAGGGAGTATATACTGTTATAAAATTTGCTATTTATTTAGTAACTCAAATTTATTCAAGATCAGTTATAAATTCAGCATTTTTCTAATCTAACATGAAACGTTTTATTTTACTAAAAGTTGAAAGAAAATAAAATTTCCTATTACTTTAGTAACATAAAGTTATTCAAGATCACTAATTCAACATGTTTCTAATTCGACATAGAATGTTTATTTTACTAAAATCCAAGCTTAATACATTTTTAATATTAATTTGATAAAGGATAAAAGAAGATGTGCAAATTTTATATGAAAATAAAATGTCCTATTAATTTCGTAACACAAATTTATTCAAGATCATTAATTCAACATTTTTGTAATCCGATAAAGAATGTTTTATTTTACTAAAATCCAAGGAAAATATATTTTTTAAAATACAATTGATAAAGGATAAAAACGATATGCTTTTAAGTACGTCACATCAAATTTTATATGAAAATCCAATTTCCTATTATTTTAGTAAGACAAATGTATTTAAGATAACTAATTTAACATATTTTTAATCCGATATGGAATGTTTTATTTTACGAAAATGCAAGGAATATATATTTTTTTAAGAATAATTCGATAAAGGATATAGAAACGACATGCTTTTACCAACTAACAACATATTAAAATGAAATTTCCTATCATTTTAGTAACACAAATTTATTTAAAATCACTAATTTAACTTGTTTCTAATCCGATATGGAATGTTTTATTTTACTAAAATGTAAGGAATTTATATTATTTTTCAGATTAATTTTATAGAGGATAAAAACAACATTCTTCTACGTACGTCACATCAAATTTCATATGAAAATTAAATTTCCTATTATTTTTGTAACAAAAATTTATTTAGGATCACTAATATAACTTGTTTCTAATCCGATAGGGAATGTTTTAAGTTACTAAAATCCAAACAATATATATATTTTGTAAGACTATTTTGATAAAGGATAAAAACCATATGCTTTTACGTCCTTTTCATCAAATTTCATATGAAAATACAATTTCATACTATTTTAGTAACAAAAATTAATTTAAGATCACTAATTTAACATGTTTCTAATCCAATACGGAATGTTTTATTTTACTAAAATCCAAGGAATATATATATTTTTTAAGTTTAATTTGATAAAGGATAGAAACGATATGATTTTACATACCTCACAATATGTTACATCAAATTTCATATAAAAGTGAAATTTCCTATTACTTACACAAATTCATTCAAGATCATTAACTCAACATGTTTCTAATGCGATATGAAATGTTTTATTTTACTAAGATCCAAGGAAAATACATAATTAGAAAGAGAATAACAACTGACACTACAAATTAATACGTGCCGAACTTTATTCTTTGTAGACATTTTTATTACCTATTATTTAAATTTTAGTTTGAATTCGTGTGAAATTTTCTTACCCAATCTCCCACGCGCTTGAATTAATAATCCGATATTTTCCCGTACACAATTTTCCTTTGAAAATTATCCTTCAGTTCGCCTCGGAATAATTTTCGAAAAATCTGTACTCGAAAAATTTCTGGAAATAATTGAAGCACTAGGGAGATTATAAGCGAAAATGGCAAGAGGTTAATTTTCACAACAAAAGTACAATTCACGATTAGGCTAGATTTAAACAATTAAGTACATCACATAGTTTATTCAATCACAACAAAATCTTACAAATTATCTAACGTTAATAGCGCAAAATATAATGTAAAGTAGCTCTATTTGAAGTTATTATTTATGGTTACATTTGTACAGTTTTGGAAACTGTGTGCTGGCATATCTTGTTTATTGATAGAATTCGTATATGTTATGTTCTCCGTTATGTTTCGTGAACATGAAGGAACCGGCTCCAGCGGGGAAGTTTCAGATTCTTGCAATTCATGTGAGGACCAGGACGTCGAAGTTTGGTCTACAGATTCTGCAATTTTGTTTGCAATTTTTAATTTATTCCCAATTGAATCATCTATGTATCCTTCAGCCACTGCACTAGAACGCCATCCCCCATGGCGTTTAAGAGTTAGTAAATCCTCACCAGCATTAACAAGTATTGTTGCCGATGAACGCCGAAAGCAATGGCCTGTATATTCGCTCGGGTTGGGCCGTTTCAAAAAATTGGCTATTTCTGTAGCCATGCGTCCAAATTTATTGATGCCTACAGCTTGTCTAGTGCATTTTCCATTTTGATAATTCAAGAAAAATCTGTTTTCGGATATATTACTGGGTCTGAGATTGGCAAAATTTTTACATATATTGTAGAAGTTTCCAATCAGAGTAAATGATCTAGGTATTTTATTTTTTGTGTTTGTTAATTTGATCAGCATAGCCGAATTTAAATCTTTGATGTCATTGACTGATAATGTATGCAATTCGTCACGTCTACAAGCTCCTGCTAGACCGATAGCAACTGCGGCCTGAAAGTTTAAACGTATAATATTTAATATATTTTTGCAATGTTTACGATTAAAAAAATATATGCCATAAAATTTGCTTTTAGTACGTACTTTTATTAACAAGTATTGCTCATCCGGTGCTGAATTTAAAAATTTTGAAAAATCCTCCTCTGTTAGAATTTTGGACTTCTTTGGCGTATATTTGTCTGATTTTCGTTTTAGGAACGACTGTAGTTTCATATAATCGGAAATATTAATATTGCGCTTTACTTTTAAGGTAGCTTTAAGCATAGAGAATATCGACCACAATGTGGATGCTTTGTATTTCTTCCATAGTTCTTCAAAATATACTAGCATCACATTTTCCGAACATGACTTTACATTGCTTCTTGCTTTCCACTGCTGAAATTTCATGTACGCGGTCTCATATTTGTATCTGGAAGTTTCCGGCAAAAGGTTTAGCGAGACGAATTTTATGAAGATTAAAAAGCATTTAGATCTTGACCCCTCAAGTTAGGCAATTAGTTAAACCGTATTAAACAAAACAAATAAGAAATTTCTCCAGAGCCAATGACGTTTTGTTTCATAGATACATAGGATCGATGGTTCGATATTTTTTTATTTAAAATAAACATCAGTATTAAAAATTGTAAAAAGTATTTTTACAGGATTAAACGTCATTAATAATTTGACTAACATTTTATTTATTTAGTGTGATTTATTTCAAATAAAGTTTACAATTTTGTAAAGACAAGATGAGAAAAGGATTTTTTTAAAAATTACGTTAAATACTTTTTTTAAAATATAACAGATAATAGAGATAGTAAAAAAATTATATTTTAAAATGCACAAACCAATAACAACAAATTGAAAATAGATAAAGCTGAGGTAAATATTCTGACACTGAAAAATTATAGAAGTCATTGGCATGATGAAAAATTGCGAAACACGACAATTTTACTTATTTGAATATAAAATAAATAATTTTCGTCCAGTATACAGGGTAGCCCAAAAAGATTGCCTTGCAAACAAAAAAAAGATGAAACATATCAAACTTCTTTTATTTTTAAATATGAAATTTGTATATATCAGTCAGAATCAGTCACCTGAAAATTAAAAAAAAGTTTTTCAGATGCATTTAGCCTAGTGAAACGCGTCAAATTTATTTTATTTTCTGTATTTAATATTTTTCAACTATACCATAATATTTTTTTATATTATACAGGGTTGCTTTAGAGGGACAAAACAGGGGCCTTAAAAGGGAAAATGTATTTCAAGACCGTTTTTTTTAACAAACGGTAAAATACGTTTAATTTCTTCTATCTTGTTTGTTTATAATTACTTTTTTTCCCATTATGAAGGGTAGCCCTAGAGATATAAAGCAGCCCCCAAAAAACGAAAATTAAAGCGGTTATTTAAAAAAAAACAAACAGTGAAACATGTCAAATTTCTTTTATGTCTTTGTATATAAAACTTAACTAATTATAGCATACTCTATGATGTGTTTTCACAGTTTCATGCAATTTTTAGTAGCGTAATTTATTTAGCAAATATATTTTGAAATTTGTCAAAAAAAAAAGGTTTTTACCTGCAGTGTTTGAGCTGCTCGAAATTTTTAAATTCACAGTTCAATGGAACTTTTATTGCCGTAATTAATTAAAAAAATGCATCAGTAAAAAAATTTCAAGCTTTGTTTTTTGAGGTAGTTTTTTTTTAAGAAAAAATGGGCATGTGTAAAAAAAATTGTTTTACCTCATAATTTCTGTACTGCCTAAAATTTTTAGATACGGTTTTCACGGTCTCATGTAACTTTTAATCACGTTATTTATTTTAGAAAAATATTTTGGCAGCTATTAAAAAAACGTCGTCTTCATAACTTTTCAGCAGCTAAATTTTGTAAATGAGATTTTTACAGCTGTGTAACTTAACTTATATAAAGTGGGATAATAGAGATGAGAGTGGTTTTAAAATCACATCCGTTAGAGTGGTATTTAAATCAGAGCCATGATTTAAATAACATTTGATTATTTTACTACGTACACAACTCTTAAAGGCTGAACTACACGCAGCAAACGAAATATCAGCGGCAAGGTTAGGTCGTTCAAAGTAATATGAAAAGGTACTGACGTGTTGGAAAATACAAATATAATACTGAAAGAAACTGCGGCTAACAGAATAAATTACAATTATTATTTGAGCGGCGGCGAGTTAAGTTTCGCAAACCCGAAATTGACTTTTTAAAAAACAATTTATTTTGAGAACCGAGTTACATGTGCTGATGTCTGCAATCGAGTTATTGTGAATATATACAATTAGTCAGCGTTATAGAACACATAACTGGCGCCTCGGATAATATTTAGGAATTTACTTGCTTATGGCTGTCCGTAGGATAATGTCGTGGGAGGGGGTCGAAATTATTTTAATTTGTATAAAGTGAAGACCTTTTTTGGTTGTTGAATTTTATTATGATAATTGAACATGTAAAACAGATAAAGGGAGGATCTATAGATCCCGTTCAGGAGGAGGGGGCGAATTACTATTTTCAACTGATGTAGTGCTTTCGTTTATACAAAACATTGTATGCGGTGCCCCTTTCGCCCCCTCTAAATCCGCCAGTGAATTTATTAACTTTGATTTCGATGTGCGGATCGTTATTCGTTATTCCCTCGTTCGATTTTCGTTTGATTTTCGATTTGCGAATTTATAATAAAATGTGTCAGTGTTTTTCTGATTTTTACTTCCCTCGTAAAAAGAAACCTCCCTCGTAAAAGGTAGGTACCTACTGTAATCATGAAAAAATTACCCTACAAAATGTTTGCACTCTTGACCCAAAGCCTGTAAAACATATTTTCTTCATTCCGTCGGTCTGTCTGTTTGTTCGAAGCATAGCTAAAAAGATACTCACCCGATTGACTTGTTGACAAATATTGGTCAAAAATTAAGGGTCAATGGAGATGACTTGGTAACATTTTGGTATAGTACTGCGAAAGAAATAGGCAGCCTAGCGTTAAAAAAATTGATACTAAAAAAATAACTGACTAAACAAAATGGCGGCCTAATAAAATATATAGAGATATAGAGTGAAAAGTTAAAATTGTGGCACAAAATCAAGATGGCGGTCAAATGTGTTTGTAATTGTGAAAATATCACCCTCCCAGGTTTTACATATCTTCATGTTTTAGCGTCCCTAGATTCCGAAAATTATGTTTGCTTTATTTCGTCGGACTATTGGTTGGTATATCTGTCACTTCGCAGCATAGCTAAAAGTTACTTACCCGGTTAAAATTACTTATATAATTTACCTTAAATTGTTACAAAATCAAGTGTGTGAACTGTTAACATTT
This sequence comes from Kuschelorhynchus macadamiae, assembly GCA_030620095.1. Lineage (NCBI taxonomy): Eukaryota > Metazoa > Arthropoda > Insecta > Coleoptera > Curculionidae > Kuschelorhynchus > Kuschelorhynchus macadamiae. Next base: position 16,864 of record JAUTXW010002337.1, on the reverse strand, counting down.
TGGTCCAAATCCAAGATAGAAAAATAAAATATTTAAAAAATCAGCGTTTTAAATTATTTACTAGATTGAATTCAAACTTTATCCAAGCATTAAATGGGATTTAGACATAAACTGGTAAAATTTTGGTATAAATTCAAGATGGCGGAACAAAATGGCGGCCAAATAAAATGTTTACTAAACATTCATATTTAACTGGCTTCAAATTTTGCACAAAAATTAAATGTAATATAGGGATAATATATAAGAGAATTGCGGTTTTACCTTTTTGTAAAATGAAACACGCTATAAACAAACTTTTCATTGAGACCTCCCTCATTTTTCGATTATGCTATACCTTATCGAAAAAATAAAATCTATATTATGTTATATAGTTTGTTACGGGTTTTTCAAAATTTTACCCTTATAGGGGTGAAATATTATGTCTATATATTGTTTACAATATCTCTTTATCTAAAAAATATTTAAAGACAATTCTTTCGTCAATGGCTTTTAAAAATAATTATCCAAATATAAATTTCAGAATTTTTTATAATTCCACTCTTAAGCGAATAAAAAGGAGTTATTTTTGTTGCCCCATATAACAGCTAATATATTGTAATATTAATACAGTACGTACGCTAGACAAATTAAGTACTGAAACTGAAAAATTTGTCTCTAAAAAATATAAGTTGGGTTTATCGACATTTTAGAGTCCCTAGAATACGAAAAATATATTTTTAGAACAAAATTTGATGATAGCTGTTCGATTGTGTGCGTCTGTGTATATGTAAACAAAATTTACGCCATCCAACGATAATTTGAGAACGGTCAGACCGGTTCGCTTAAAATTTGAACCAAAAGTAGTCGAGGTTAGTGTCTGGTGCGGATTAAGTTTTCGGTGTCACGGACGTAGATTTTCGATATTTTTAAATATCGATTATAAAAATAAAAAAACATATAACATGAGAACGCAACAGTCAAATTGAAAACTATGAATACTTGGGTTTAACGTTCTGACATTGAAAAATTGTGAGTGTGTCAAAAAATGACGAAACACGTCAATTTTCTTATATGCAAAATAATGTTTTCTATATTATACAGCGTAGTCTTGTGAACAAGATACATTATGCAAAAATCGGTGTAACATGTCAAACTTCTTTTTTTTTTCTTAGTAGATGTCTAGGCTTTGAAATAAACCTCGTTAATAATTTTACTTTTTGACAACTTATATTGCTATATAAGTTATTAACATTTAAAATGCTATCAAGATACACTGATCACATATATACATAAATACAGTAACATACATTAGTACACTAAATTACTTGAGAAGTGAAAAATAATATCCCCAATTTTTTCTTACTTTTCCAGTGATTCAGAAATCTGTATGTACATTTTTGGTCAAGATTGAGAATATATAAAAGGTCAATTTTGATTTGTTTGTAGATACAAACTAAGATATTTAATATGTTACATATGCATAGCCATGCGCAAGAATTATTTTCTCACTAGAAAGCAATTGTAATGGTTTAATATTTCTAATCTCGCCGATTGCCGCCAATTTTAATGGCTGAGGGTAATAGTACCGTTAAGACACTGGGATTCTTTGTTATTAAAACACGGTTTTAATTTAAAAAAGGATAACACTTATATTGATAACTTAAATACAACAATATAACAAAATCTAAGTAAGTAGGGGAAGAGCAAAGAAGTGTCTGTACTGGGCAGAAACCCGTAGAATTCTGTTCGTCCACTTCTTTGCAATTCATAAACTAACTTAGGTATAATGGTTAAATCTAAGAGGGGCCCTTTGTCGGCTCCGTTACTCTGTAATTTCGACAAAACAACATAATTCCCAAAGGGTCTAATAGCCTAGTTTATTTATTTATGATTGCCAAAACATTTCTTGAAACCAAGGTTTTATTATGTGTGAATTATGGTATTTTTAAATAATTCTATTTCACTGTTTATACAATCTAAAAGTATACTAAATTTTATGATACTCAGAAAAAAAAGCCAGAGCGGTTGACACGGCACGCTGAACTTCTTTGGGGCAATTTTTTATACAATCCTTGAAAAGATCAATGTCACCCGCCACCCAGATAGCTGCCATATGTTCTCGTACTAGTTTTATCATTTTCACGTCGAATTCTGTATGAAAATATTGACGTAGTCTGCAAGTGGAAAAATTAATATCGTACAACCGATTTAATTGTTGCGAAGACATTTTACTTTTTGCAAAAAATGTTCTTTTTCATGTATCTGTATATCCTTTATATACAGATAGAAATATGTATAAAGTATAAAATCCGATTAGTGATTGATTACCCTACGTGGCTTATTGTTTAATTAACGAGCGGATAATTTTGTTTGCTCTTGCTCTTGTAGTTATTGCTCACATTTGAATATATAAAGAGCGGTCGATATAGAAAGAATCAGTCTAAGAGTTAACATAACGTCATACGGCGAAATAGTTTGTGAGAGATTAATACAAATTAGTAGTAACAGTGCGGAACACCGTTCATTTCGCGATGTATTTTATACGTTTATCAGTCAAAATAAAAGCAACTGGAAATTGGGCTCACTTTTGCAAACATTTCAAGGTAGAAAAATTGCAACGCCCTAGTGATTAGCCTGTTGAACAGTTTTACTCGAGGAATACATTCGAGCCAATAAAGATATTTTCACAGAAGAACTAATATGGGCAATAGAGAATGATAATGGAGTACATTGGAACGTTCAATCAAAAATTGTGTTTCTTACAAGGTACGCATTAGTAGATATCAAATACGGGAACTAATTCACCCCCCACCACTACTCCTGACCTTGAGAGCCCAGGTGTGCTGTGTAGTTTGGCCTTGAGGCGATGTGACGTCATATGACCTTGAGCGCGCATCACGCTTTTTCTTGAGCGCACACCTGAACTTGAGATTAAGCTCCGCCCCATGACCATGAGATTAAACCCCGCCCCAATGACCATGAGATTAAACCCCGCCCCACGACCTTGGGGAATTGCGCATACCACGTTTTCAATATTTGTCCTTGAAGCGATGTGACATCATCATATGACCATGCAAACCATTTCATATAAAAGATTGGTGGTGTAAGCATATTGTGTTATAACTGAAGTGAGACGTGTAATTGAACTTTCAATTAAATTAAACATGAGTTACGTGTGTGATATGTGCGGTGCATCATTTACCCGCAGTTACAGTCTATTGCGTCACAAAAGAGAGTCGTGTAGGGGAAGACCGGATGATGATTTTGGTGTTGGAGGAAAGCGTGTAAGATTGGATGTTGCAGGACCCTCTTCATCAAATTCCCCAAAAATGCAAAGCTGCGATGTTTGTAATGTTGTTGTTCCGGCAAACCGAATGGGGGCTCACCAAAGAACATTGGTGCATAGAAATAATGCATGTATACCATTATCACAAGGTGTAGAAATGATAGATGGTGCCTTCAGAAATCGCATCGCGACATATCGTGTGAGCAGCGACAGTATCCATGTCGATTTTACTGCATTCTTCGATGATATTAAGCAGAAAGTGTTGGATTTGGTGCGTCGAATGCTGACATCGCATGGGGCTCTGAAGATAAACATGGTTGTTTTTGGTCAATATCTGCTACCATCTCAGGACGTGTGCAGCGACAAATCGTTTAATACAACCAATCAAGTAATCACGGATGGGGATGATTTGGAAACTGTATACCAATCGTTTGTGGATGCAATGAAGACCCAATCTATGGAATTTCAAGAAAAAGATTCAGGTATGTTTAAATATTTAACAGGGTTGTTTTGTGAATTACAATACTTTGTGTGTTTATAGGGTGGGCGCTTAAGAAAATTCTATATCTGGAAGTGAACATCAACGAGTTTAGGCCAGTAAGCGGCTCATCATACATCAAACTACCGAGATTCATAGAGAGCAAAAAGGCTGTGATTAATGTGGTGAACCAAGACGAGTGCTGCTTCGCTTGGGCTGTAACTTCAGCGATGTTTCCCACAATCAATATGCCAACACAAGTTTCATCATATCCCCATTTTTCAACTGTGTTGGATGTAACAGGTATGGATTTTCCAGTAAAATTGTGTGATATTAGTAAATTTGAGAAACAAAATAACATTTCAGTCAATGTGTATGGTGTAGAATCTACTTTTGAAAATAATAAGATGAAGTATGAAATAGTTGGTCCACTTAGGTATGCGAGCAAAAAAATATTAAATCATGTAAATTTATTGTTAATAAACAGTGATTGTAATATTCAAGCTCATGATGATACACATGTTTGCGATGCACGTTGTACAAAAAGTCATTATTGTTGGATCACAGATTTATCTCGATTAGTGTCTAGTCAAATTAGCAAAGTTAAAAGTAAATTGTATTTTTGTGATGGTTGTCTCGTTTATTTTGATTCATTATCAGCTATAACTTTACACCAGAAAAATGATTGTAATCACCTATACACATTGACACCCTCAGAGGATATTAGGGTTGATAAGTTTGGAAAGAGTGTACCTGAAAATATTTTAAAATTTGAAAGCATAGAAAAGCAAATGCGAGTTCCATTTGTCGTATATGCCGACTTCGAATCGGTTCTAAAACCATTACCAATAGCCGAGCCAAGTCCTCAAAATTCTTACACAATGCAGAGTGTTAAACACGAACCATATTCCTTTGCATACGTCATAAAATGTTCTTTTGATGATACTGTTTCTAAATTTGAATTGTACCGCGGAAATGATGCAGCCCAAGTATTTGTTTCTCGTATAGAAAGCGATTTAAGGCACCTTTATAATACATATCTAAAAGATATTAAACCAATGAACCGTTTAACACCTCAGGAAGAGAATGAATTCGCGAATGCTAAAACATGTTGTATATGTGAGCAGCCTTTTATCGACAATGAAAAAAAAGTAAGAGATCATTGTCACAACGGGGAAGAAACGATTTGGTGCTGCTCATTCCGTCTGTAATTTAAATTATAAACTACCTAATTTCGTCCCTATTATTTTCCATAATTTAAGCGGTTATGACTGCCACCTATTTATTAAAGAATTATGTCGTCATGGGGATAATATTAACGTCATAGCCCAGAGTAAAGAAAAATATGTTTCATTTACAAAGAGCATTTACGTTCACGATTATGTCGACAAACAAACCCTATCGATCATGAAAAAATATTTAAAGTTGCGATTCATTGATAGTTTTAAATTTTCCGCTTCGTTGGAAGACTTGGGTAGTGGTTTAGATATTGATAGTTTCAGGGAAACGGGAAAACACTTTCCTGATCGGTATCAATTCGATCTAATGCGGAAAAAAGGTGTTTTCCCATACAGTTTCATTGATTCTTTAGAAAAAATGAATATCCCAAATCTTCCAACAAAAAATCAATTTTATGATACACTAAAAGAGGAACATATAAGTGATGAATGCTATGACAGAGCCAAGGATGTGTTTATATTTGGCATATATGTTAAAGTATATCTTAGTATATCCATATATTGTTATATAGTTTAGTGTTTTGATATAAAACTTAATATATGTGTAATAGATAGTTTAGCAACTAATGTCAACAATTAAATAATAAAACATATTGCACCAGTTATTTTGAATTTTATTTTAGTCTAAGTTCTAAAAGGTAAATTAATATAAAAATTTGGTTTCCACTCGTCCTTGAATTAAGATCCGACCCCGAGAGCATTGCTAATTCCCCGACCTTGATGGTGGGTGACGTCATAGGACTTTTCTATTCGTCCTTGAATTAAGATTCGACCCTCCCTGAGAGCGTTGCTATATTCCCCGACCTTGAGGGTATGCGACGTCATAGGACCTTGGGTGCGCAACGGACTACATAATAAGATACAAAGAGTATATATATATATATAAGGTTGACGTTTAAGATTTCTGTTATATTCCAAATCAGTTTGCAAAACGAACATGTCTTCCAGCTCTTCTAACTCTTGGGTATTTGATGTTGAAACAGTGCGGTTAAATAACCGGTCAGATTCGTCTGATTCCGACGACGACGACGAAACAGTTGAAATGGGCCAGAGATTTGTTGTGCAAAATGAATCTTCGTCTGATGAGGAGGGTCAGGAAGAGGAGTCGGCTGAAGCCAGTCTGCCTGACTCATCAAGTTGGTGGAGTCCACCATCACCACGTGGTGAGTTTGATGGTCCAGCCGACAGTAGTTGGTGGGTAGTGCCTGATGTTTCAGAAGATACGCAGGAAGGGAATGCCGACTCCACTACGTGAAGATGCTACTACGGAATGGTGCAAAATGGATGGTGGCGATGTATAGAATGTCAACATTTAATTGTACCATATATATATATATATATATATATATAATTTTATAAATAAATACTGATTTTATTAATGTGTTTGTGTTATTTGTCTAGTTTTTAAAATTATCAATATAAGTAGAGTATTTTAAAGAAAAAATTAAATATTGATTTTTTTTTTCGATTTTCTCGAAAGTCAACTTTTTTTTATTTGAAACTTTTTTCGTCTCTTGAAAATTTTCAATTTTGGGTGTGCCCGATCGTTCAGGTCCGGCTTTTTTTTATTTGAAACTTTTTTCGTCTCTTGAAAATTTTCAATTTTGGGTGTGCCCGATCGTTCAGGTCCGGCTTAGTGTAGATTAGGTTAGGTTAGGTTAGGTTAGGTTAGGTTAGGTTATGTTAGGTTAGGTTATTGGATTGGGCCAGGATGGGTTTCGGACACTTTTCGTGCTCTAATATGCGTGGATGAGGTTTAGGTTGAGGTAAGGTCGCCTGAGGTTGAGAACGCTAGAGTTAGGTCGTTAAGCGGTTATGACTGCCACATATTTATTAAAGACTAACATAATCTAGCCCGTAGCTTCGCAACGAAACGTCTTACGTCGAAATGCTCAAGAGTAAAAAACGTTTCTTTTTAAAGGTTCTACCTGATGACACTAATCGCAGATCAAACCAAATTTTTTTTTTTTTTTTTTTTTTTTTTTTTTTAATTTTTCAGGAGGTGCGGGGGACGTAGCTGAGCAAAAAACGCAATTTTTTTTTCAACTTCGCAAAAGCGTATCTCGGTAACGGCGAAAGATAGACGAACGATAACTTTACCAAACGATGACTTTTTTTTAGGCGAACAACTTTTATATTTAACCCAAGTCGCTATCTCGCACCCCCGAGGCTCGGGAATCGCTCAAAACAAAAATGTGCACCAGCGCGTTGACAAAGTCAGGAATGCGTCGGACAATATCGTCACCATTTAACTTTTTGTAGAACTAGACGACCTACGTCCGGCAACACCAAGCGCGCTCCCGTCCGAGCTACCGTTCTCGAGATATAGCGATTCAAAGTTACACGTAAATCGCGATTTTTCAAGAAACGCGTAAATCGCCGACTTCAGAGGTCCGTAACTCTCGAACGGTAACTCCCACGAGGTAGGTCCTGTGGGCGTTTTTGTAGAACTCGATTTTAGGAATTTTTTTATCTAAAACTTTTTTCTCTATCTATCACCGTTTTCGATATTATAACGTCCAAAGGTGGTGGGCAAAACGGGCAAAAAACCATTTCGACTTCCTATCTAATTTTTAGGTGCTATTTTAATTGAGCATAAAGGGAATTTTCGATGTGTTTATATCTTTTGGGGGGTCTAAAGAAAACATTTTTAATTATATATTCTAAAAATTATTAAAAATTTTATAATTGTTTATGTACGCATTTTCGCAACATTTAATACATTTTCGTTGGAATAAGAGACATATTGGTTTATTAAAACTTTTATTTTCATAATAGGACACACACAATTTACTGGGTTATATATAGATATGTGACATAATATATTTTTTTTCAATTCATCTTATTACTTAAGGACTAAATAATTATTATTATTTTCAAATTAATTTCAATACTTATTATTTTTTGTAGTTGTATTGGTTGGTTGTTTTATAATAATAAAAAACATTTTTAATTATATTCCGGAAATATTCTAAAAAATTATTACAAATTTTATAATTGTTTATGTATGCATTTTCGCAACATTTAATACATTTTCGTTGGAATAAGAGACATATTGGTTTATTAAAACTTTTATTTTCATAATAGGACACACACACAATTTACTGGGTTATATATAGATATGTGACATAATATATTTTTTTTCAATTCATCTTATTACTTAAGGACTAAATAATTATTATTATTTTCAAATTAATTTCAATACTTATTATTTTTTGTAGTTGTATTGGTTGGTTGTTTTATAATAATTGACTCAATGAATTACCAAATAAAAAAAAACGTCTATTATATAACAACCTTAAGCCCTCCCACCAGCGACAAGGTTCAACTACATCGGAAGGGGAACGCCCGCAGTGATGTTCGGTTAAAAACTTAGTACTAAAACATATTTAAAAACTATCCTATCCTATTAAATATAGAATGGTAAACACAAGACGCCGATTTTACAACTACACATTCAAGTCTATTTTTTTTTTATTTCTTTTACTTGCGTATGAATGAGAGACGTCGCTCATACTTTTCCATCCGAGCCTCCCAGTCGCTCGCCTCTCTCATATACCGCTCAGCCTCTCTCCTACAGCGCACAGCCTCTCTCCTACACTGATCTAATTTATCACCCCAAACCGTCTTCATATTGGTCAATCGTGCCATCACCTCACCGTCTTCATCCTGTGAAAATGGCCCCAGATTATTTGGAACTCCATCTTCGGGTTGGTCGGTAACAATTTTTTTTGGTGTCATCAATTTTGCTTTATTTGTAATCCTTCTTTTTTGTCGGATTATAGGTGACACCGGCCCACCCAACCCGGATGTTGACGGCTGTGGCTCACGCTCCCCCAACCCAGATGTTGACGGTTGTGGCTGACTGCTTTCCACCTTACGTTTTTTTCCTTGTACAAATCTTGAGCCTTTCATAAGGGCTTTCTTCAGTATTGAAGGTTTTGCTGCCTCCTTTATTGTTATATCGCTAATTATATTCACTGCGGGCTGCGGTTCTTCTTGTCGATCTAGTGGAAAGCAGTTTATGTAGCCACCGATGGCATCGTCCAATTTGGTGTTGTTGGCATCATCTAATTTGTTGTTGCTGGCAGCGTCTAATTTGTTGTTGCCAGCATCACCACACTCTGCTTCGAATGCGCCAGGTGTTAGAAAATTAAAGTTTTCGATGTCGAAACTATTATCGGCGAGCGAGTCAATACACTCAGCAAGAACAAAACTATTGATTGAACCACCAAATTCACTGAATGAACTCATTTTTATATGTTGCGTAGTAATTTTAACTGAACTTTGAAACTGAACAAATGTCTAAGACTGAAGTTACACAATGTCTACATCTGGTTTTATGCAACCACCCCCACTAACACAACCCCTTAATTTTTACTGCGCAGCCACCCCACCACCCATAACCTTGAATATGCAGCTCCACCCACGGACGGCCTTGCGATGTGTCCTTCAAAATCTTTGCGTCGAAATATACAAGGTTAAATATATATTCTATGAAAAAAACTAAATACAATAAAGTATGGATTTTCCAGCACGTTATATTAAACATTATCATTAGTCAGAAACGTTTCCATCACACTAAGAAGTTGATCTAATTTTTCGTCTTCGGATAAAAACGTTTCGACCACACTCATAACATTTCGAACATTTTCCTCAGGTGTCGTTATGACCCCAAGGTAATGTTTTTGTAGAAGATGGAATTACATAACGTTTATCATCACTGTGGGACAGAGCTACTTTGCTTACTATTTCGGTATAAACGTTATGTAATTGACTTCGGAAAGTTTTCATTTTACGAAAAATTAAACCGCCCTGTTCTACAACTTTCCGATAGTCTTCCAGGTTAAGATTATTTTTGATAACCGATTTCTTGATACCTTTGGCTTTTTTTACTTCGTTCTTAATCGATTTTATACAATAAGCCTTAGCCCCGGTACCATAAAAACTGATTATCGGATCACCTGGAAACTCATCTTTCATTCTACCCAAGACTGACATACTCTTTTGAATATTAAATGTATTTCCCTCGACATAATTTGACGTGTCAAATTTATCCGGATTCTCAGTCATACAGCGATAAAAATTATTTGTGAATACTTTTAATATCAGGGAATCTGTATCTGTGTAGAGTAAGGAAGCATCTTTACCGAATTTCGTCTTGATAAAATTGTAAAAGAAATCATAAATTACCGTTTTTGACATGTCCAATATGGAAAATCCTATATATATAGGTTTATTATATTTAATTTTCAATTGGTTCATATGTATTGCCACGAGATCTTGAGTAAATATGGAACAGCTTTTAAAATTAGGACGAGCTATTAGGGCTCTAGCACCACATTTTCCTCTTGAGTTTTCCCATTGGGTTATTAATTTTATATCCTTGCGATTTTCCACATTTTCCATGGTTTTACCAAAAATTGCATTTATGATCAATTTGAACATATCTTTACCGAATTTTGTTTGCGATTTATTCCGCATATCAGTATTGAAATCAATATATTTTATCAACCATTTAGATTGATCAAATTTTAAAATTCTGTGTGTTCTCATTACCATTAGGCCGTTGTTAATTGCTTGTTTTAATGTACGGTAGTGTATAATATAGTTTTTCTTATCATTAACATTCGGTATTAATTTCGACATTTTGGATGTTCCCGTTGGAGGTATAATATTTTCTACTAAAAATGGAAGATCGGCATGGTGATCGTGCAATTCTTCCGGATAATGAATATCCACTTCTAAAACATAGCCAACCGGACTGTCATCGGCAACATCCAATATGTTTAAATCCAATATTTCCCGCTCCGACAACCAATTAAAACCTCCAAATGGTAATGCTTGTGACATACTATGACCATACAAATTTGTTGCATCTAAATATGTAATAAACGATTCTGGTTTTGTAGGGTCATAGTCGGGTAAAAATATGTTGTTGGCAATATGCTTCCTTTCTGAACACTGACTTATACCCCCGCGAATTCCCTTTTTAAAAAAATTAATTGTGCTGATATCAGTCAAGAGCTCCAACTTTACCTTGGTCATGCGCAACATACAATCAAATGATAAACTTGGAAGAGTGCAGTAATGCGCAGGATCGAGTTTATAAATATTTAAACACATATCGCGGAATTGTTCAAATACATCGCATAGCAATGTCACGTCTGATTTTAAATATAAATCTGAATAGTCCCCTAAATTCTTACATTTGAACGATCCTTGGACCTCTGAAGTCGGCGATTTACGCGTTTCTTGAAAAATCGCGATTTACGTGTAACTTTGAACCGCTATATCTCGAGAACGGTAGCTCGGACGGGAGCGCGCTTGGTGTTGCCGGACGTAGGTCGTCTAGTTCTACAAAAAGTTAAATGGTGACGATATTGTCCGACGCATTCCTGACTTTGTCAACGCGCTGGTGCACATTTTTGTTTTGAGCGATTCCCGAGCCTCGGGGGTGCGAGATAGCGACTTGGGTTAGATATAAAAGTTGTTCGCCTAAAAAAAACTCATCGTTTGGTAAAGTTATCGTTCGTCTATCTTTCGCCGTTACCGAGATACGCTTTTGCGAAGTTGACAAAAAAATTGCGTTTTTTGCTCAGCTACGTCCCCCGCACCTCCTGACAAGTTTAAAAAAAAAAAAAAAAAAAAAAAAAATTTAGTTTGATCTGCGATTAGTGTCATCAGGTAGAACCTTTAAAAAGAAACGTTTTTTACTCTTGAGCATTTCGACGTAAGACGTTTCGTTGCGAAGCTACAAGATTATGTTAGTCTTTAATAAATATGTGGCAGTCATAACCGCTTAACGACCTAACTCTAGCGTTCTCAACCTCAGGCGACCTTACCTCAACCTAAACCTCATCCACGCATATTAGAGCACGAAAAGTATCCGAAACCCATCCTGGCCCAATCCAATAACCTAACCTAACATAACCTAACCTAACCTAACCTAACCTAACCTAATCTACACTAAGCCGGACCTGAACGATCGGGCACACCCAAAATTGAAAATTTTCAAAGACGAAAAAAGTTTCAAATAAAAAAAAGCCGGACCTGAACGATCGGGCACACCCAAAATTGAAAATTTTCAAGAGACGAAAAAAATTTCAATAAAAAAAAAAGTTGACTTTCGAGAAAATCGAAAAAAAAAATCAATATTTTTATTTTTTTTTAAAATACTCTACTTATATTGATAATTTTAAAAACTAGACAAATAACACAAACACATTAATAAAATCAGTATTTATTTACAAAATTATATATATATATATATATATATATATATATATATATGGTACAATTAAATGTTGACATTCTATACATCGCCACCATCCATTTTGCACCATTCCGTAGTAGCATCTTCACGTAGTGGAGTCGGAATTCCCTTCCTGCGTATCTTCTGAAACATCAGGCACTACCCACCAACTACTGTCGGCTGGACCATCAAACTCACCACGTGGTGATGGTGGACTCCACCAACTTGATGAGTCAGGCAGACTGGCTTCAAACCGACTCCTCTTCTGACCCTCCTCATCAGACGAAGATTCATTTTGCACAACAAATCTCTGGCCCATTTCAACTGTTTCGTCGTCGTCGTCGGAATCAGACGAATCTGACCGGTTATTTAACCGCACTGTTTCAACATCAAATACCCAAGAGTTAGAAGAGCTGGAAGACATGTTCGTTTTGCAAACTGATTTGGAATATAACAGAAATCTTAAACGTCAACCTTATATATATATATATATACTCTTTGTATCTTATTATGTAGTCCGCTTTTCCAATATTCTGAAATCCGATAATTAAATAACGAGGTTTCTCTAGACTCTCAGGAGAAGGTCAATCTTATAGGACGAATAGAAAAGTCCTATGACGTTTGTCAAGGTCGGGGAATTAGCAAGCTCTCGGGGTACGGTAAGCCATTCGGATATTTGCATTATTACCACCTTTATTAATACGTGATAAAATAAAATTCAATAACTTTTGCAATATGTTTTAATTTAATTGTTGACATTAGTTTTCCACTCCATCTATTACACATATATTAGTTTTATATCAAAACACTAAATATAACAGTTGTTAAAAGTATACAATTATTATAATCAATTAAAGTTAATAATGTTAAATAACTAAGCCTTCGTATAATCCTCAGCAAAACCCATTTAACATATTATAACTAGGGAATCGTACTTTTAAGAAAATACATTAGTAGTCTTTAGGTATCCACAATGTTTGGTTTTCTTCATCTTGACCCCATCCGCATGTAAGACGGTTTACAGCTGTGTACTACCTGATGGAAACCATTGTTTTAAGAGCTGTAGTTACACCTGGTTTTCTGACCATCATGGATCGTTAACTTCTCGACCTCCTAACTCATATCGAATTTCCTCAAATAGAAAGCCGCTAATGAATTATTAGAAAAATCCAAATTTCTTTCATAGCGTCTTTTGGTATAAATGTTCCTCGACATATCATGTAGCTTTGCATTTGTAAATTCAGTCGCATCTTCTTTAAGTGAACCGGGATTCGAATTTCATCCGAATTTAAATAAGGTGATCCTAGGGTTTATATGTATGTTCTTATAGCAGGCTTATCGATAGAATTATTGAAAATAGGTTGAAGAAAAATCCCACATCTTTTTTCACTACTTGTCATCATGTTCGTTGGCTTCTTACTTTCAAGCCGATGGATTGAAGAAATCTACGATCTTTGGCAGAGAGACGTTGATATCCTTTTGGTCCGACGTCGTGATCGTGAATGAGCTCTGTTTTAGCGACATGTTTCTTTTTATTAGGTTTCGTTATTGTTTGACATATCGGAGAAAACATGTACGGTCGGCGGTTGTAACAAAAACCCATCGTTAGACTAGTTTTTTTAGCTCCAGTTTAATAATAATCTTCTCGTCATTGAAATCGATAAGATCACCGTTGTCGTCCAAGATGCGTAGAGTAATGTTGTCAATGAACTGACGTCCTTCAGGCTTCAACGGCAAATAGAAGGTTTGTGGGTTCTTTGTTATCTATAACCAGGTTCAACATCAATATCAAATTCAAATAAAATATGACATTCTTGTGAGTTCAGGTATGCTCCAGAAGATAATATTACAATCAACACGTATTATGCGGTACTTTCATAATGTCTACTTGAGAGGTTGATTCATGTTTTGTTGTCCGTTGTTAACAATATACGATCAAATCCCAACATCCGACCAATGCAGTTTCTCCTGTAAAATCCATAATGTATTTTGTTTTTATTTCACATTTCAATGTGTTATTATTGGGTGTTAATGAAAATATTTTATCATCATTATCTCTCGTGGATAGTTGTAGGGCAGTTTTCATTGCTTTTTCAACCTCGTGCACTTCATATACTCCGGGGGGAATTGTTAACTTTATAGATGGTGAAGTTTTGTCATTTTTTTTCTTATATGCAAATGAATTATTGCTTTCATCAATATTAAAAATAGAATTATATGTGTAAAATCCAACAAGTGCAAGCCTATATTTATTGACTGTACTGAGTTCTAATGGTGGGTAAAAATCTGTACTTAACACGCTCGAGCGTCCTGTTAATGTGAATGTGTACGACATGACTGATAAATCTACTGTTTTTAGCTTTTATTGTTGTCGACAGCAGTTTATATTGCTATAGGTTGTACACCGTTTACTTGGTTTTGAAATTTTAAACCAATTTTTTTCTGTTCTTTTTACATCACTTATTTTGCAGGGAACAGCAAAACAATCTCTAGGCGCTGGTCCATCACATTCATCTCCATTCAGATTCTGGTAATTATGATGGTCCGTACAATACTGATACTTTAACATGTCTATGTCACATTTCATGTGTTCTGGTAATTTATCCCAAACAAGTGCGATTTCATTTGGGGAACAAGCAATCATTACCTCCTTGGGTATGTTTTCTAACTCTTTAGAAGTCATTTTTAATAAACTACCGGAACGATAATAGGCTTTTAACGAAGACGCCATCTTTATATCCCGATCCATTTGGGGTATAAGACATATTGACTTTTACGATTGAGAGAGAAACTTTAAGCATAAATGACCGCACCAGACTGTCCCAAATTTTTGTTGTCGATCGTATGTATAGTAAATTTCCTTTGCTGCTTCCCCACCCATTCGCAGATATCGAACCAGTTCAGTTGGTGGTGGTAAATCACCAAAGCTGTCGTAATATGTAACTTCTGAATCATTCTTTCGATACGCCACCCAATGTGTTCCAAATCCCATTATACTGTCCAAATTAAGAATACCAGATTCATAACGTCGAGGACCTCGTCGAGGAAGTGAATCTCGCATAAATACACCTCTAAAGTATGGTACTTGTAGCTGTAATGCATACCTTTCTAGATCAATATTCAATAATGGCCTTCGAGGAAGGCATTTTACTAGTTTTTTGAATGGTTCATAAAAAGCCCTAAACCTGTCCTATATAGTTTCAAATACATTCCACCTCCATTCGATTTTAGCTGTAACTCACCACCAGTTTTTTGGGTAGTGGCATTTTTGCTGTTTTTACTACACGCACTACCCCTGCAACACCACCTGCTGAAGGATCCTAATGCTGAGAGCCCAGCAAATATTGGTATCAAAGGTAATAAGCCACCAACCTTTGGAACAGGTATAATTCTAGGTATGCGTATCTTCCGCTTACCACCACGGGCTTTTAATAATTTCCTTGCCGCAGCCACTGCTATTCTAGATGCGTTAAATATGTCTTTTTCAGCAAATTTCTTACCACCAGCCTTAGCTAATTCAGCTCGAATGGGTTGTCGCAATGTCGATCCAAAAGTAAACTTGGACACTCTTTTGTTTTTACATGTACGTTTCCCTTTCACAAATCGTCGTCGCTTTCCTTTGGAGCTCTTTATTTTAGCTGAATGCGTTGAAACACCCATACCGAAACGTTGTTTCGCCTTCATAATATTTGTTACCAACCAAGCAGATATTTTTTCACCTGCACTAGCGTCTTTTGATTTTACTCTCTCCCAAGCACGTTGTTCAAGATCGTAATCAGCTTGATGGCGTGAACTTAGGTTATTTTCGGTTTTTGAATATGCTATATCGTGTTTCTTACACGCTGCATCTAATGGGTTAATTCCCAAATCACCTCTCGCTAATCGCTTTGTAAGTTTGGTGCCTGGCCCACAATATTGATAACAAGGAAGGTGTAACTCAAACGGTAGTTTGTGGTATAGAATTCACTATACCACACCCAGTCTTACTCGAATATAGAGCGTCCCACTTCGTTTGATGAATCCTGCATCTGAATGAGTAGTTAAGCCGTGTGTACGATATAAAATATTTTTTTCACTATAATGCGTATTGTGCAAGCTGAAACAGAAGCTAAAAGTAGATAATCTCGATGAGAAGGTTGGATCTGGACATGTAAGGAAAAATGTGAGACGTCGGCATGGTCCTTTGTTGCCATTATCAATTCGTGGATTGCTAATAGGACCTTCTAATTGTGGAAAAACCAATGTTATGATTACCAGCAACACACACCCTTTAGGATTGCGCTTTGAAAATGTCGTATATTCAAGAGTCGCTGTATCAACAAATACGAATATCTCAGGAAAATTTTCACGCCGATTAACAGGGTCTTGGTTATTATACTTTTAGCGATACAACAAATATCGTGGAGCCATCGATGCCAAATGAAATTTCAATTTTCGCATTTGACGACGTAATGTGTGAAAAACAGGATGTTATACGATCATATTTTAGTATGGGACGACATAAAAATGTAGATAGTTTCTACCTAGCACCGACATTTGAGTTTAACCCAGTAGTACGTGACAACGCCAATTTAATTATAATGTTTAAACAGAGACGAAATAAGATTTACGACAAGCAATACGTGTAT
>JAUTXW010002336.1:0-43189 GCA_030620095.1 Kuschelorhynchus macadamiae | reverse complement strand
GTGGTGTTATGTTTGCTAACCTTTTCGACAGTTCAGTATTGCTACACATAGAGTGCCATGGAAATAGAGTTTGAAAGGACGCCAAGGTAAACGTCGAAATGTCAACATAATTTCATGCTAGTGCTATTGATATCTTTTAACATTATAAAAATGTATTCAAATAAGAAAAGTTGATTCTTTACCAGTGCTATTTGGAAAATAATCGTAGTGCTGCTTTGGCTCTTGGGCATACCAACGAAAATATCCCAAAAACCGAATCCCAGATCGAAGAATTTTTCAGAAAATTGAAAGAGATCTCGAGGGGCACAGCGTTTTAAAATACGATCAAAGAATAACACCAAGATCTGTTTTAACCGAAGAACAACAACTAAATATTTCCTTGTATTTTGAAGAGAATTGCGAAAATTCTATTCGTGATGCAGAGCGCTATTTAGGCGTTGCTAAATCTACTATTCATTTTTCGCTTAAACTTAATAAGTACAGGCCATGGAAGTTTGCGAAATTACATCATTTAGAGCCAAATGACTCCGTTACTAGATTTGAATATAGCAATTTAATTATGGATCGTCAATTCCAGGAATCTATATTAAATAAAATATGTTGACAGATGAAGCAACCTTTAGTACCTGTGGAGTTTTCAACAGAAAAAATAGCCATTTCTGGGCACAAAAGAACCCGAAAAAATTTAAAACTATACAACATCAAGGACGACGAAGCATTAACGTGTGGTGCGAAATCTACAGAGGTACAATTATAGGCCCCGTATTTATTGATCAGCATTTAACTGGCCCTAGATATTTACAGTTACTTAGAGACACAATTAAGCCCTTGCTAGACATACGAGGAAATACCAACAAAATAATATATCAAATGGACGGCGCTCCATGCCATAACACGCTAGATGTAAAGAACTTTCTTTCCAACAATTTTATGGAATGGATAGGTCCAAATGGGGATATTCTGTGGCCTCCTAGAAGCCCAGACTTATCTCCATTGGACTATTTCTTATGGGGAACATTAAAGGATGAGGTTTACCAAAACCGCTGCGAAAATATTGAGGATTTAAGAAACAAAATTATTATGGAAGTTGCGTATTTAAATGAAAGTGGAGCAGTTCGAAAAGCGACCAATAAATTAGAAATGATTCTTACAACTTGCATTGCCGAAAACGGTGGACTCATTGGTCATTTAATAAAATAATTTTTTGTATAAGTTTTTTGTAGAATTTTTTCCAAATAAATTTAGTTATTATATAAATAAAAACAATTAAGCAATCTAATATATAAAGCATAAAATCTGTAAATCTAATTAAAGCGTTTTCAAATTATAATTTGTTTTTATTAATATTATTTCTTTACCAACCAATAACGCTGTTTTTTATTTAGAAATATACAAAAATATGGAAAATTATAAAATAATTAACAAGTATCACATTTTTCGTTTATACCGGCTGAAATACAGGCGATACGCTTACAAAGTATGTTTTGAATTAAATAACTATCTAAAAAAAGCAAAATATACACGGTTTAGATTTTATTGAATAACTGAGTTTCTTGTTATTTTTTTGTTGTTTTTCCAATATCTTAATATTTAAGCAAAAAATAGGTGAACATTAATTAAATTTAAAAAATTAGCCCCCGTATTCGCTAAAAAGGACCAGATCTAGTTACCATGACATTTAAAACCGTTAGTTCGCCTGTTGCGTTTTGTATATGTCACTGTCATTTGGTAATTGCGACTACAATAATTTATTTGCTCTATCGTTGCATTTGTCATTTTAAACCTATAACTGTTAAGTTAGACATGGTCTAAATTTAAACCTCTTTAGTGAATACGGTTCTAAGGGTTTTATAATTAACGACACTTTTATATTAAGATAATAATAAAGGGTAAATAAAGATTATCGGTACCTAAGTAATAACTCTTAATGCATACATTATAATACACCCACGAATTTTTTGAAATTAAACAAATTGAAAACTTTGTCTTAAAAAAATGAGTTGCATGCTGAAGATGATCGTCAATAAGCTAAAACTATAAGCAACACCATATGTATAAATAAAATCTTACTTCAATTTTCTATCCGAATATAATAAAATACAAATTCAAAATTTGAAAAAAATAACTGTTATATATTGGTGAACTCGTCTGTAAGCGCGTTATCATAATCTGCAATAATATATAGGGTGTCCCAAAAATAAGAAAGTGCATCTCAGTCCAGAGCAACACCCTTATAAATAAGAATATAATAAAATAAAAATTCAAACGAAGCTAAGAAACTTTTGTATATGAACTTGCCTTCTATCTGTTATTGTTCTCGAGATAAGGAGATATACATTCTTATTTTGGACACCCTGTACAGGGTTTTCCCGTATATTTCAGCACCTACTTAGAGAGTTTATTTAAAAAAAAAATTCGTAAATGCAAAAGTTGCAAGTTTTTTTTATGAATGTAAAAAATTTGTCGTCATAAATGCGAAAATATTTTTGGAAATGTCAAATTTTGACAAGTTGACAGTCTTTTTAATCATATATATTATCTCGAATTCTTAAAGCTCCTTTATTTCTGATTATATATATATATATATATATATATATATATATATAGGGTGACAATTTAAAAACTTGAAATGACCATATCTTAGGAAGGAAAAACTTAATCAAAAAACGCTCAAAACACTTTCTATAAAATGCAGAGGGAACAAATAACAGCATATTATTCGACCCTTATCTGTAACCCCTTGGGCAGGGTGAGATACAACCCTAAACTCTTAAATAGAAAGGGGGGTGGAGTGAAACATCATCTTAAAGCTCTTGAAAAATGCTTTTCAATGATACTATAGAAAGCAACTTTTCGTGAAATTATTCTGTATTTATTAAAGGAAACAATAAATAAAAACACAGTTTTGAACATTTTTATTTTTATTTAAGTAAATGTTCAAAATGATTGGTACCGATATCCTAGCATGTCTCTTAAGAATTCTAAACATTTTAAGCCTGGTATTTTATTTGTTTATGAATATTCGCATTTTATTATCACAATATTTACTTTAAAAGCAACTATTAGTATTGATATTTTAACAGTTGACTTTTGGTTCAGTTTAAACGAAAAACAGCACTTATCTTAAATAATGGGGTACAACGCAGCTGAACGTGTAGAAATGATTTTCATTTATGGTTCTCAGGATCAATGTTTTCTAAGGACATCCCAAAGATTTAATGAAAGGCATCCAGGTCAAAATGTAAGTCCGGAGTATGTTCGCCAACTAGTAGCCAAATTTGGAGAAACTGGCTCTGTCGTGAATAAAAAGAGAAAACAACCGAGACTAGTTTTAGCAAGCAGCGCAAATTGAAGTTCTGGGGCAGTTTGCAATTAATTCAACTCGTCAAGCAGCTGTAGCAACTGGCTTATCTCGTGAAACAGCAAGAAAGGTACTTAAATTTCATAAGTTTCATCCCTTTAAACTGCGCATACTGCAAGAACTTGGCGACGACGACCCGGATAGAAGAATCCAGTTTTGTGAAATAATGACAGATAGAATTACAGCAGAACCTCGACTAATTAAAAATATTTGTTTCAGTGATGAATGTACCTTTTATTTGAATGGTCATGTTAATAAGCAAAACTGTCCTTACTGGAATGACGAGAACCCACTCGTATTTAGAGAAGGGCATACCCAGTACCCCCAGAAAATTAATGTTTGGGCTGGTATATTCGGAGACTTATCGGCCCAATATAGAAGGAAATTTAAATGGCGACATGTATGCTGAAATGCTACAGAGGTCTATTGAACCCCTAATAGTGTGGGAATTAAAAAATCAGAGGGACATACAAGGAAATTTAGCATTAGAAGAACGCTTACTACATTTTCAACAGGATAAGGCACCTCCTCATTATGTAGTTCCCGTCAGGCAATGGTTGGATG
The DNA here is from genome assembly GCA_030620095.1 of Kuschelorhynchus macadamiae. NCBI lineage: Eukaryota > Metazoa > Arthropoda > Insecta > Coleoptera > Curculionidae > Kuschelorhynchus > Kuschelorhynchus macadamiae. Next base: position 39,264 of record JAUTXW010002336.1, on the reverse strand, counting down.
ATAATTATCCTAACCAGTGGATTGGAAGAAGAGGTCCTGTTAAATGGCCACCTAGATCTCCGGACATAACACCTCTTGACTTCTTTTTGTGGGGTCACCTTAAAACTGTGGTGTTTAAAACGCAACCTGAGTCAATAGAGCAACTCAAGGACAGGATAGTTCAGGAATGCAGTGCTATATCCAGAGAAACATTTGCAAATGTACGCGAAAAATTTGAACAAAGGTTTTATTATTGTCTTCAAAAAACAGGAACCATTTTGAACATTTAATTAAATAATTATAAAACATTTCACAATTGTGTTTTAATTTCTTGTTTCCTTTAATAAACACAGAAGAATTTCACGAAAAACAGCTTTCTATGGTACCATTGGAAAGCATTTTTTAAGAGCTTTAAGATGATTCACTCGACTCCCTTTCTATTTAAGATTTTAGGGGTGTATCTCACCCTGTCCAAGGGGTTACAGATAAGGGTCGAATAATATGCTTTTATTTGTTCCCTCTTTATTTTATAGAAAGTGTTTTGAGCGTTTTTTGATTAAGTTTTTCCTTCCTAAGATATAGCCATTTCATTTTAATTTGCCACTCTGTATATATATATATATATATATATATATATATATTATATATGTTTCGGATTGGCCGGTACACAAACACGATTTCTGAATGCACTCCTTTTATTCAGAACACAGCTTACAGGCAGCAAAGGTAAACACTGAATATACCTAACAATTATAACTGAGATAACTTTAAATTTGTTACTGCCAGCTTGTTTACACTTCGAAATCTCGATTACAACTGAATCAAAATGTTGGCTTGCAGCGCGCTTATATAGTCATTAGAAAAGAATGGAATGATCTAGAAAATTCTAGAATAATTTAAATACTACAGGGTGAAAAGCTAATAGAACATTCGAGAAGGATTACTATCATAGTTGTTACATGGATAAAATGAAAGGTAAGTCTACTTCATTAAAATAACAAATAATAAATACATTCGACTAGACTAAATTCGTAACAATATCAAGTATCAGCATTTTTGGTCATATGTCAACTCTTTACGTAAGAATAATGGTATTCCAAAAGTTCTCTAGTACAATGGCACATCAGTGGAAACTCCTAGGGATATTGATAATGCTTCTGCGGACCATTTTGAATTTTGTTTTTCATATTATGACTCTTTTCATCAATTTGAAGACGTTTCTGAGGTTCTGGACAAGAGAGAACAGAGAAGTTGGAAATAAAATAGACATACATAAAACTGCTGAACCCGATAATATATCTTCAATATTCTATAAGAAGTGCTCCAATATTTTATGTGGTCCTTTGTGTCAAATATTTCTACAGTCCTTTAATTCAAGGAAATTTCCGACTTTTTGGAAATGATCAACATTATTTCCTGTTCTGAGGTTCAAGAGATGATATCAAAAACTATAGGGGGATATCTTTGATATCGATTGTTGCAAAAATGTTTAAATCAATAATAGCGGATGAATTGTTTCAAACTTACAGAAATTACATTGTATCAGAGCAATATGGTTTTTTTTTCCAAGATGGTTGTAGTGCACAGATGATCTTAAATTCTTTAATGTTGTCAACAATTACGAAGACTACGTTTCCGTTCAATCGGATCTAGATAATTTAGTTCACTGGTGTCCGGAAACTTACTATTACCAAATGTAAAATCATGGGCTTTTATAGATGTAGGGATCCAACTATATTCGACTATTGTATTGGAAATGATATTTTGGAGTCAGTGGACACAATAAATGATTTGGGTGTAGTTTTTGACAAGGAGATACATTTTAATAAACATATTGACAGCATTGCCTTAAAACCGTACAGAATTTTAGGATTTTTGAAGCGGAACTCTAGGCATATATGCGATATCAAAGCTATTATGTCCACATATAATTCCACATAGGAATACTGTTGACTATTGTAATACAATTTGGTCTCCGTTGTATGTATGCCATATTAATAGAATTGAATCTGTTCAGAACAAATTCTGAAAGTGCTAGTTCACCAGGAAAAATAAACAAGCAAACATGTAACTATATTTATTATATATCTCTTAAAATTTAAGTTTCTACATTCATTTATTCACCTAAGTGGCAAAAAATAAACTGTACATCTCGAATAAATATTTTACTTGACCGTTGGCGGCATGTCTTTTTAAAACTTTCAATCGAACTTTATTATAACAACTATAACAGTGGCGCAAACCGCTTCGACTTTGCTGGAGGTGCTATGTTTTGTTTACGATTTTCCTACTCCGTTGCCATGAACACGAGTTCGCGATGACGTCGAGCGCATGGAAGAATAATGTTAACCTGCGCCATACAACGCTCTCGGTGAATTGCTAACGCAGTACACTACACCCACGTGTCGTTCAGTTTGGGGAGGTTGTTTACTTTTTTTTTCGCGGATTTCGCTGCAACCGGTTAGTTCCTTTGCAGTTTACTTGACTGTTTTGTGTTATATTTATTTATGGTGTTGTTACAACTTTATTTGATGTCGGGTTTATTAATTTACATTATTAAGGAATCCGATCACGGATGTGGTTTGCATTTTGTTGGAAACTCCTTTTAATCGATGGAAGCAACAAGATCAGAGTTTTAATCGTCATCCTGGTTTTCAGCGTACAAATGGTTATGTAGAAGTCAAAAATTACAAAAATTGTTTTGCCGGCCTTGTTTACTAGTTTCCAATAAATATTCAGTATGGAATAAGGAAGGATTTGCAGGTATGTTAAATATATGAAATACGAATTAATGCCAAAAACATTTGTAAAAAATCAAAGTACTATAGCCGACACTTCAAAAGAAAATGCTAAACTATATAAAATACATTTTAACGAAAACGTCCGATTAAATAGACTATTTATGTGCTTGGTAATTGACGCAATTTTGTACCTTGCAAAACAAGAGTTAGTCTTTCGCGGCCATGATGAGAGCAGCGAGTAAATAAAAGATCGTCACAAAAAAATTAAAAATGTTTTTACTGGTGACTAGAAAACTATTCGAAACGAAATAATTAATTATTAATCGAATTTAATTGAACGCATTTCTGATTACTTAAATGATCATGTAAAAAATGAAATAATGAACACACAGTTTTTTTCTGTGCAAGTGGATGACACCACTGATATTACGCAAACCTCCCAGTGATCCATAATTTTAAGATACGTTAATTCAGAGGGTTCAGTAGTCGAGAGATTCTTAGGATTTTATAATGTCAGCTCCGATAGAACGTCGGAGAATTTATATTCTCTATTGGATCAAATTTTGGACCAATTTGACTACAAACATACATTAATAGGGCAATGTTACGATGGCGCAAGTGTGATGTCTGGTCATTTAAATGGCCTTCAAAAAAAAAATAAAGAGCACCGCAGGCTGTATTTGTCCTGATGCAGCAAAGTTTAAAAATATTTCTAAATGTCGAATTTTTTTGCAAGCCTTTGTGGTATTCCCCCATTTTTTCATCACTCAGCCAAACGTACTTATGCTCTTACATCTGCATCTACGAGGCGTATACTAACAATTACAGAAACTCGTTGGTTTGACATTCATTTTTGCATATTCAATATAAAACGCTGTTGTGAGGCGCTCTGTAAAAAAGAAATACCATGTTTGATAAAGCGATTCTTCCAATTTCGATGTAGTTTTTCTGAATAGTTCGTAAGGGTGTGTGGTAAACTTTAGGAATCTAACCAGTGCTGTTATTTTTATTAAAACAAGTAAGTTTTACCTTATTTATATCTCTATTGCAAACATCAAATCCAAATACATCGGAATGTTAAACATGTGATTTTAAAAAATAACTGGCGGTTTCCTAAATTGAACCACCACAGTGTTGCCTAAATTGTACTCGTCCAATTTAGGAAACTCGAATTATCTCTTCAGTTTATGTATTTAAGTGTGGGAATTCGTGTCAATATGTAGTGTTTCTATTTCTCGTAATGAAAAATACATTTTTAACATTATACAGTTAGTTACTAATGAGTGGTCCAATATAGGCAACCTTTGTTACAGAATGCCTTGCAATAATAATGGAAAAGGAACAAAATATGGTAAATGGAGTGAAGAGGATATGGCTAAAGCCTTAGAGGCTTACAAAGGCAAAAAGTATGGCCTAAATGAAATATGCCGCGTGTACAGTGTCCCAAAAGCGACGTTCAAACGGCATTTGGACTCAAAAAATAAAATTGCTAACCAAGGGCGTAAAATCTTTGGAAGAACCACCGTTTTTACACCGGATTTTGAGGAGAGGTTGGCGGAACATATCCTTAACCTGCAGAAGATGTTTTATTGGGTCACCATAAAAGATGTCCGTAATGCTGCTTATGAACTGGCAGAGCAAAAAAATATCAAACACAATTTTAATAGAGAAAAAAAGCAGGCTGGTAAAAAGTGGTTTTCCGCATTTATGCGAAGGCATCCCAATATTTCATTGAGGCAACCGGAATCCACTTCCATAGCTCCGTGCAAGGGATTTAATAGAGAACATGTAGCCTAGTTCTTCGACCTTCTTGAAAAAATTGTCGATAAATGCCAGCTTAATGCAACAAGAATATTCAATGTAGACGAGTCTGGCTTTTCAACTGTTACCAAGAAGTGTCAGAAAATTTTAGCCCTGAAGGGCAAGCGCCAAGTAGGTTCGGTTGCTAGCGGCGAACGTGGGGTGAATACCACGATGGTTGTATATGCCAGTGCAGCCGGTCAATTTATTGCACCGATGATAATATTCAAGTGAAAAAGGGCTAATGCAGATCTTAAAGTTGGAGCACCTCCTGACTGCCTGGTAGAGATATCTGACACCGGATACATCAATAAAGAATTGTTTGTTACCTGGCTCCAATCTTTCATTGATGCCGTGAAACCAACAATTGTTTTAGACGGCCACAGTACGCACTCTAAAAATCTTGAGGCAATAGAGTTGGCAAGAAATAATGGAGTAATAATATTACAGCTTCCGGGGCATACCACCCATCGGCTTCAACCCCTTGACGTGGCCGTATTTAAGCCATTGGAGCTCTACTACACCGAAGCAAATGAGAAATGACTAAGAACTAATCCGGGATTGACAGTTTCTCAATACCAAGTTGCTCAACTTCTTGGAGAAGCTTATGCAAGGGCTGCTGTATTGGCAAATGCTATGAATGGATTCAAGAAAACAGGCATTTGGCCGGTAGACCGTAATGTTTTCAGCGATGTTGATTTCGCACCTTCCGATGTACTTATCCCGAAAACAAGTGTCGACATAGCTAAACATGATAACAGTGGAAGTAGTTCTGACTCCAGTGATGAACATGTGCCCTTGATTCGTTACAGTAAAGGACCAGCTGCGACAAAAAAATTAACCTCCTTGATCAAGGAGCTTCAACATCAACCTCAACATCAGCTAAGGAACTAATAGCAACTACATCAGCTGAAGTTATATCATCCACAGCTAATGAAGTAGATTCTATCGAACAAATATTAAGAAGTCCCCTTGTTGATCACAAGAAGGTGAAACCATCTAGAAGTATTCAAAAGCCCAAATCATCACATCCAAACCCTATAAAGATGACCTTTAGATTAAACAGACGCCGTCAAATATGTCAAGCGCAAAGTTAAGTTTGAAGCAGGTACTTCTACTTCTAAGAAAAAAAATATTAAAGACAAAGAATGGTACTGAAAACTCTGCACTGAAAGCATGTTGAAGACATGATTCCGTGCCTAAAATGCAGAGATTGGGTACACGAATCATGTGCAAACGTATTGTCAAGAGAGACATTTTCTAAGGAAAAATTGTTTCTATTTTAGTTTTACTATGTCAGTTGTGTTATAGTTCTTGCTTACTAGCATTGGTTAAGGTACCAAATAATATAATCACTGTCACTAGCATCTAAAAATACCAGTTTTTTTTTGAAAGATTTTACGTTTAGTTGTTCTTTGCTGTTGTTCTTTACTTTTGTTCTTCATTTTATTCTTTTATTGTGTTATTTTTATTTGTTTATGGAAGGATTTGGATATTATTTCAATATATTTTCATTTTTTTGAAATTTGGTTTTCAAATAAAGCTTATTTTTCTTGTTCAACTAAAATTGTATTTCATTTAACGTAACTGAAATAGATAGTCCAATATAGGAAGCCACTGGTTCAATTTAGGAAACCAGTTTCCTATAATGGACCAGTTGCAAGGGTTTCGGATTATATTTTTCTACCAAAAACTGTTGGATAAAAAAATCCGAAAAAAATACTGAAAGTGGGACACATATCAAAGTATTTTGTGTATAAACTTGAAAATGTTGTGATTTGTTTTCTTAAAGTTAGAGCATGAAAGCCTAAAACTGGTCCAATATAGGCAACCTTCCCCTACAGAAATAAATCATTACAAACGTGAGCTTGCTAAGCTTTCACCTGAAGAAGTTAGGGCTAAGTATAGAACCCTTTTTTATGAAATATTGGACCATATTTTAATAGAAATGACACTAAGCTTTCAAGACTCTGAAAAACTTACGTTTTTATGTTTGGCAGATTCTGCTAAATTTTCCGAATATAGTTTAAATTTTCCGACTGGCCCGTTTGAAAATTTCTTACAGTTATACGGGGAAATATTTTCAAAAAATCAACCACTTAAAAATGTGCTTGGTCTTATTTTTGCCAATGACAGTAATTGGAATATATCGCTGCAAGAGCAAGTGAAAAAAATTAATGAAAATAAAGATATTTTAACCACAGCATATAAAGTGTTTTCCCTTATTTTGACAATACTGTTGACAAGTGCTTCAGTGGAAAGAAGTTTTTCTTGCCTTAAAGGTGTAAAAACCTATTTAAGAAATACAATATCTCAAAAAAGACTTACTTCCCTAGGCAATATTTTAATTCAAAAGGAATGCCTGGAGGAGATTAGGGCAATTCATCAATTTTATGAGGACTCAATAGTCTCAAAAAACGTAGATACATTACAATGTCTCTTTTTCTGTATAAACTTTTGAATGGTTTTATAGATTGTATTGACTTACTGGCTAATATTTTATTTTGAGTTCCTCCAAGGCCGACTCGTTTAGTGGTTCTATTCCAGGAAAATTAACACCGCTTAAATTATAGTAATAATTCTTTCGAGAGAATAGTGAAAAATTACAATAATAGAGTTTTAAATTATGTGTGATGTTTTAAAATTGGTATCTGCAATATTTACAACTGTTATGTGGGGATGATTGTTCTTATGCTGTAAGTTTTATATTAGTATATCTTTATAAACCTATTTGTTTTAATTTGTTAATCTGTTTTGTTTGACTTTAACTTTGGACTATTAACACCATTTCCTATATTAAGGGAACGTTTGAAAAAATTCGAGAAGAGCCAGGGATTTTACCACCAAAACTGCTTTTAAATAGAAGTTTTTTGACAAAAACTAAGCCAAAGAACATCGATTAGAAACAATATTACATTTACCAACGGTGACTCGTACATTGGAGAGACAAAACGTCCTGTTAGTATAAGAGGCAAGGAGCATTTTACTTTTTACAATACTCAAAAGGGAGAGACGTCAAAATTGGGCACAGCGGAACACGTCTGGTCATACCAAGAAAGGAATCAAGGCATATTCAGTAAACCTAGCGTCGATATTCCAAATATATGGGAGCCGCTTCTAACTCAAACTGACCTCCTAAAACTTCACGGTTCAGGTGACCGGGACGCGAAGACTTTACTCATCACCGCACACGACTAGTATATAAATCCCTAGCTTTAGATTTAGCATTTAGTTAACACTTGAAAACAGTTGGAGATAGTTATCAATCGAAACGTTGTCAAAACAAAATATTAAAAATAATGCAATTCCGACAGAATGGATTTAGTGAACATTCTAGATTGTGTACCACCTTCCAACAAACAAACGTAATAACAATATTGAACAGTAGAATTACCTCCTTCTCGTCTTGGAGCTGCCGTTGTGGATGGTTCCACGGGCTCATCTGCCTCTGCTGGCTCCGCTGGTCTAGATGGTACCAACGGTTCAGCAACTTCTTCACTGTCTACGTGGTCTTGCTGTCTATGTTGAATTGGAGAATTTTGTGGTCCTGGAGTAGTTTCGCCTTCAGGTAGAGGGCAGTTCCACTTCGCTGGTCGCGCGAAGTCAATAAAACTGTCTCCTAAAGTAAACACACAACTGTTGGTTTTAAACATCTACTGATAGTAAAAAATATTCATAAATTGAGCACTAGCTCTAGTAGAGATGGTACAGATTAAAGTAAGAGTTTTTTTGACCTCTGAATATATGCTCTAAAAAACAACTCTTCCAAATTAAAGCTGTTTACAGTTTTACAAAAATCACTTTTATTACTACTCGTCAAGGATAAGTCAGAATTAAACCACAATCTGTAGGCTTATATTTTTTGATATGTTGTATTTACCTATAAACCAGAAAAAGTCTTAGCTTTACAGGGGTTGAGGTTTTCATACTACCTTTTACTGTCTAAGGAAAAATTTTATGGAATTCAGGAATGTATGAATTTTTTAGGAAAGTGGCATAGCGCTTTTGTGATGAATCATTCCCTGATTGCCGGCGACTAGTAAGCAAGACGTTTACCGCATTCTTCTTGAAGTGGTGTACTCATATTATGAAGCCTTGAACTTTATTTTACATTAAGATGTATTTATTTCTTAGTTGTATGTACTACACCAGATTATTATACTAGGCAACGTGTTTTGCGTTCTGGTTTCCCATTACCCTCTATGTAGTTGTGTTGAGTAGTGTAGGTGTTTAGTAAGAACCTTTGTTAATTCTCGCAGTCGATTGGAAGTCTACCAACAGTCGTTATTTTATTATGATAACGACTAAACGCACCTCTGGAAGTTACCGAACCAAGCATACCGAATACTAGAAAAGTGCCCGCTAAATCAAGTCGTGAACCCATGCCTATTAATTGAAAAGCAAACTTTCTTACTACTGAGCTACCGAGGCGTACATTGTGGGGTGGTACCTTAATAGAGCATTTTTTTTCTGCTTCCCACATTAAATGAACAACATGATCTTAATTTTTAGAAATGATAGTAGATACTTAACTAAGAACATTTTTAGACCATAAAGTAGATGCTTAACTAAGGCAACAACTTTAAATAACGTTCCTGCTTGAGAGTATACTTTCAACGATTTTCTTTGCAAAATATATTCCTATAATTTAATTAAACGTGACAGCTAAATATAGTTATATATCAGCAAACCTCTGTATATCCGAAACACACATAAAAAAGATAGTGTTGATTCGAAAATGTATCATTCTTCCTTATGATTTTGAACCAGGGGTGCTCAAACGGTCGATCGCGAGTGTTTTTGAGTAGATCTCGAGAAGAAAATTTTTTTTAATAAATAGGTACTTAACTAAACTACAAAAATTTATTACGTAATAAAATAACACTTTGTTAGTGGCAAAAGGCGGGTTTATCAAAGGAACGCGCGGTACTTGTCAAAGAAAAGCCGAGTTTTTTATTCTTGCCGCTTTTCTAGCAATTTCGGGCGGCGCGTTTGACGGGAACATGCGAGACTTTCGTTCACGCCGATATAAACGTTGCGCCTGCAGGAATTGGAGTCATTCTGAATTGCAACTTGAAGGCAATACTACGTCGATCCAAAGTTTGTTATTAAATAGTACAAAATGAGTGCAGCGAAGAAATCTAAAACGTATCATTTTAATAACGATTGGGAGGAAGAATTTTTGTTTTATATGGTGAAGGATAAGTGCATTTGTCTTATTTGTCGTGCGTCAGTTGCAATACCTAAGGGTGGTAACTTAGACAGGCATCATAAAACGGTTCATAAAAACTATGAAAAGGATTTTCCGCCACAGAGCGAATTAAAAAAACGAAAAGTACGTGATTTGATATCTTGTTTGAAAAAAGAATAAACCATGTTCACAAGACCAGCCAAACAATCAAAAGCTGCTACGATCGCGTCATTTAAAATATCTCATATATTGGTGAAACACAAGAAACCATTCGAAGATGGATCGGTTGTGAAGGAAGCATTTATTGAAGCGGGTGAGACTTTATTTGGAGATTTTAAAAATAAAACAGAAATCATGTCTGCTATTAGAGAACTTCAGTTATCTCGTCCGACTGTCACAAGGCGTATTGAAGTCATGAGTCAGGACATGGCAGATAAACTAAAAAATGATATCATGGAATGTACATACTTTTCTTTACAGTTCGACGAATCCACCGATATGACAGACACTGCCCAGCTATGTATTTTTATTCGGATGGTATTCAATGACATGTTGGCTAAGGAAGAATTTTTAACAATCATTCCTCTAAAGGGAAGACCCGTGGCAAAGATATATATGACCTTTTCTTCAATTTTGTAAAAAACTACAAGCTACCAATATATAAATTAGTGTGCATTACAACCGATGGAGCACCAGCAATGACTGAAAACAAAAATGGTTTTGTGGCATTGTGTCGAGCTAATGAAGATTTCCCTTCATTTTTTCCAATCCATTGCATTATACATCAACAAGTTTTGTGTTCAAAAGTTTTAAACACGGAGGAAATTATGGGCATTGCAACAAAAATTATGAATTCCATCCGTGCACGTAGCTTGCAACGGCGGCTCTTTAAGTTGCAGGTTAAAGATAGGGAGTCAGCTGAACACACTGATTTAGTTCGTCACACGGACGTCAGGTGGTTGAGTCGCGGAAAATTCCTAGAAAGGTTTCAAGAATTATTGCCCGAAATAACAGCTTTTCTAAACGAAAGAGGTGATGACACTCAGATGTTGAAAACGAAAAATGGCTGACTGATTTGGCATTTTTGACTGACATCACAATGCACTTAAACACCATTAACTTGGAGCTTCAAGGTAAAGGAAAAACTGTTATTGAGATGATTAGCGCAGTAAACACATTCAAAAGTAAATTGCAACTTATGATAGATCAACTGAAAAGAAAGGATCTGAAACATTTTCCGTCTTTGAAGGCAAGGATTTCTCAGTTGAATTATGACACGTATGTGGCTGAATTATCAACTAACTGATGATCATATGTCATCACGCTTGCGATTAGCACTTAGTGGTTACGTACCATCTTACGAGAAGGATGCTGAGGACATGCAGTGCCACGCTTCAACATCCAAAGTCACTCCTTAGTTAAGTTTAACACCATATGTAACTCTTTTGTTTTATAACAACCAATAAACTCGCAATTTTGAATAACTATAGTTTTTTCATTAATATTGTAGAGAAGAACCTAACTGAACCTAACCCAAACCTTGACTAAAATAATGTATATTGTGCGGAGAGCTAATATCTATATATGCTACGGTACACCCTACCTAAGTAGGTAGGTAGGTAGGTAGGTAGGGTGTATGTATCGTGTATGTATGACAACCCTGTATCACACATACTTGCAGCCTCTCAGAGTCGATCGTAAGTAGTCTAAAAATATTGAAGCAGATCGCCAGCAGTTCAGGTTTGAGCACTCCTGTGAACCATATAAGTCACTTTTAACCTGTAAGCAAACCACACCAGTATTTCTTGTCCATTCTGTTCTAAATATGTACATTCAACACAAATTTTATTATTAAATTCGTATCATTCAGGGCTGTTTTGCACTATCTATATTGTCCTGACATTTGTTATTTCAGTTTATTTACTGTTTTCTTAGGTTACCTAGAAGTTTTCTGTCATTAATGCATATTTGTAATTAAGATGTAATATGTATTTACCTAGATAAATTCACTAGCCTGTTCTCGACTCGATTGTTCGATTAGGCCTTGGTATTTTTTATTAATTTATCGTATCTTGAACTCACAATAATGTTGGTCTCAAACACTAGGTTTCATAATATTTTCTGTCAAGGTTTAGGGAAATAATTAATTATTTACTTTATCGTTGAGCCTCATTATATGGTTGACATTTATAATTTTGGGTTATGTGGAGTATCATTTATTATTATCCCAACCAATGGACAGCCATAATTTATTAGATAGTTTTCGGCGTATTCTTGAGACGTTCTATTCATGGTAAAGTTGCCATCAGCTGGAAAGTACTTCTTGGTACAGGCACCTGATAATCAATACCTTCTTTCATGACCAGTTACACCTAATGTGCCCTATAGTTGTGGTGACATTTACTATTATGATCTTAATCTTAGTTGGACTTAAACTAACCTAACCTAATCCTAAACTAATTTTTTTAGTCACTATATTCTTCTTTTACATTTTTGTTGTTTTATTTAGCTAACAACTTATTTTTTTACAATTATTTGATTTAGTACCGGGAAACAAGCAAATGCCTACAAGATCTAGGGGCCTTCTAATTGTGGCGCTCACCTTCGTACATTTTTTCAAGTCAATCAAAAAATAATTCTAACTAATAGCTTAACAATATTTAAAACATAAGCATACAAAATCATTAACGAGTAATTAATAAAATTGATTTTTTCCCAACAACTTTAAAGAGCTAAAATTTGAAGAGGCGCATTTAGGACATATGCCCGTTGGATAAAAAAAAAATTAACTAGTAGAATTTACCATTAGTTCTGGGGCTCCTTGCATAAAAAAATAAAATAAGAAATAGTGTTTATATTGCACAAGTTGAGCTAAGTTTATGTGATGATTCCAAATTTTTTTTGGTCTTATGTAAAGAACCAGAGGGATGATGTCGATATTCCGATAGAGATTAATTACAACAATGTGTGCTACTCAGGCACAAACAATATTGTTAATGTCTTTGCTTTATATTTCAGTTCTGTTTTTACATCGGGGAAACCAATGGCGGATCAGACTGTAGTGACCAGAGATTATTTTTCTGAGTATCTTTTTACTGATCTTGAGATATTAGCAGCTCTAAAAAAGTTGAAGGGCAACAGAGCTATTGGATCAGATGGGTTGCCAGGCTATATAGTCAAGGGTTGTGGGGAATTCTTAGTACAGCCGTTGCTGCACATATTTAACCTTAGTTTCTGTACAGCAACCTATCCTACGGACTGGTGTATTAGCAAAGTAGTGCTCGTTTTTAAAGGTGGCGTAGTAGGGGAGTGTAAGGCAAAATGACATATGTTTTGTTTCTGACATGATATATTAGTTTCAAGGAAAGTTGAAACATTTTCTTTCGTACCGGAAATGTCTTTAGTCCCTTAGAGTTTGTTCAAAATAGTTTAGAGCTCAAAATTTACATTTATACTAAAAATTGAGCATTGGAATGATAAGCCTGAAAGTGTCGTTTTTCCCACCGGAGTGTAGGCAAAACGACATACACGTGTAGGCAAAATGACATACACTCTAAAAATTACATTTATTGTAAAACTAAATAACAACACAATATATTTGTTACAAAAATGTATTGTATACATGTAAAGCCGGAAATGTCTTTAGTCCCTTAGAGTTTGTTCAAAATGTTTAGAGCTCAAAATTTACATTTATACTAAAAATTGAGCATTGGAATATAAGCCTGAAAGTAAAAATAATACAAGGCAAAATGACATACAAAAAATATATTGGTAAAAATAACAACACAATATATTTGTTACAAAAATGTATTGTATACATGTAAAGTTTAACAAACATTTAACTAACCAAAAAAGTTTATTTAGGTAAAAATAATAAAAAACAACAAATAAACTCACAAAGGACAAAATGATTTTGGTAAAATTCTTTGGACAAAGTTATAAATAATTATTAGTTGGTTTAGTTTAAGATTTAATAATCTTAAAAAAATAGACAAAAACAAAATAAACTCACAAAAATACATACACAATAAAACACAAGTGCGTTTAATAAGAGTAAGAAAATTTTGCTTCCTCTAGTCTTTGCATGCATCACAAATAAACTGCTTCACCTTTCTAGATACATCGGCACAATCAGTATGTGCCACATTTTACAAGTTTGGCACTGTATCCATTGTTCCTTGGACCTGGATCTACTGTAAAGCTCGTTACAATAGAGGCACGCTGCATCATCGTCGTCGCCAGATCCACTTACGAAAGGTTCAGGCTCGTCATCTGGATAATCAAACATTACCTTGGTACTCGCGCTCTGTTACTTTTTCTAGCTTCTTTCTCCCTCTTTTTAATCTCAGCTTCCTTTAATTCGTTTACAAAAGACGAAATAGTTAAAACAGTTGTAGGGTTCTCCTTGAATTTTTGACAGCTTTCTTGGAACAGGTTTGAGGTGAATTTCTTCTAAAATATCATTTATCGATGTATTTCTTACTTCGGGATCATTGTCAATACCAGGTTTGCTGGGAGAGTCAGTATCCTTCGAGCACCCCGGTTGAGTATTTCTAATGTTGCTATCATTCTCATCGCCGTTTATTTCTTCGACTGATGTAACCAAACTAGGTGCGAAGAGGTGGTCGGGAAAAATGTTTGGATTTAGCAGACAAATACCTGTAGCTCTAAATCCACTAACGGTGTTCCCAACAGTGGCTGCTTTATTGTAAGCCTTTTCAAACAATGAAGAAATGTGGAACATTGAAACAGTTCTTCCCAGATTAGCCTTCAACCAACTGGTTACTTCTTGATCATAGTAGGTACCCAGTGGACCAAAAAATGACACATCTAACGGTTGTAGTCTGTGGGTGCAATGTGATGGCAAACAAAAAACCACTACATTGTTGTCTTTTGCAAACTGTAAGGCACTGTAATCTTCGTGGCTTGCATGTCCATCCAAAATCAGGAGGGCTTTGTTGTCGGCAAAGTTGTGTTTTTTGGACATTGGTTATACCCGTCTCATCCATTTTGTATATCATAGTCGAGTTAATATTTTCTTTCTAAATTGTTTGTTCCAACTTATTAAAAAAATTTGCTACATTTTCTTTGTTGAATGCTCGGGCTCGCGCTGATGACGTTGCCTCTGGTACTCGTAGGGATACAGTTGAGTTTCTTGATATAAAGGCGCGGAACCATCCTCTGCTAGCCATTTTTTTGTCTTTATTGAATTGGTGCGGCGTACCATTGCGTTCAGCAAGCTCGTATGCAACAGTGTGAAGTTCGATTTGCGTTAAACCAAAGAATTTTGACTCTTAAGTCAAGGATGTGTTCTAATAAAGCTTTTTCCATTTCATTGCTCAAGGATCTCTTAAATCTCCCTAACTTCTTTTTGCCTTCTCGAGCGTGAATATTCTTATTCTGATAATGTCTTCTCAAGGTTGCTTGAGGAACATTGAATACCTTGGAGGCTCTTAACCACCCCATTCTGTTTTCTCTGATCGCCTCAATCGCTGTTTGCATATCGGCTGTTGACCACGATTGGCGATCGGTCTTTCTGTTGTAGTTAGATACCATCCTAAAATAATAAATAAAAACATAATCCTCAGACACAACAGTATAGTGATTATAATACCACCTTTAAACGAAATGATTTAAAAATATATTTGACAAAAAAACACACATAAGGAAAAACATACCTTAATCTAATATCGACAGTTTTAGAAATAAACACACAGCGTTGTCAAATTTATTCGGATTCGCCGTGAACTTCGGTCGTATGTCATTTTGCCTGCCATGTCTTGCCTGCCTTTTTCTGAGTATCTGAGTATATAGTAATTTCTTTTTAATCGAATATATGGCTTGGTTAAACAAAGCTTCTCTCAATTTCAACATGTTTTCTTTTGCCGAATAGATCAACATTTACTAATTTGTTTACCTTTTCACAATTTATCCATAATTCTTTAAATAATAAAACACAAGTTGATGTAATTTATACTGATATGGAAAAGGCACATACGGCCGGTTTCAGAAAGCTCAATTAAAGTTTAGGATGTTTACCGGAATGTCAAATCTGACAGCGAGTTCCTAGATTTCTATAAGCAGCTTGTCAAATCCGAAAACTCATGTAACTGTAAAAATGAATGTAACACCAAATTTAGTGGATTTAATCCAGTCATATTTAAGTAACAGAGAACGCCAAATCTGACATATATTAGTACTTCCGGGGTTCCCCAAGGATCTAACCTAGGACCTCTATTATTGCCAATGGCAATTCATGATTTATGCCGAGTTGTTAAACATTCTACTAAATTACTGTTTGCTGATGACTTTAAGCTCTTTATAGAGGTGATAAATGAGCATGACTGTGATTGTTTACAGGAGGATGTAAGTAGTGTGGTTAACTGGTGCAAGGCCAATATTTCTAACCATAATGTAAGAAAATGCTCAGCAATGTCTCTTGCACTTAAAAAGAATATTGTGAGCAAAGAGTATTTTACTGGTGAGGTGGCCCTTGAACAACCCTCTACTCAAAAAGATTTGGGAGTGTTGTTCGACACTAATTTAAACTTTTCAGAATACATCATGAATAAAATTAATGAATCCCATCGAATCATAGGTTTTATCATCAGATCTACGAAAGTTTTAAGGTTCACGTTTGTTTAAGGTTGTTTGATTGTGTTGTGTTACCTGGACTAGAATATGCAATTTTGATTTGGTCACCACAGTATGATGTGTGGAGTAAAAGTACTAAGAGAGTACAGAGAAAATTTTTAAAATATATGTTTTTTAAAACATTTGGTTACTATCCGAAACAAGGTTATAACCACTTTAATCTGTTAAATATCTTTGGAAGGCTATCGCTCGAAAATAGACGAATAAAACATGCATCTTGTATGTGTTCAAGATCTTAACTAATAGGATAGACTCTCTCAGCTGCCATGTTTGATAAACAGATCTAGCAGAAGACAGACAAAGACATTTTATGTGGACTTTCCTAGAATAAATGTTTATACAAATTCACCAGTATATAGAATGTGCAACTATTTTAATATTTATGCTAATGATATAGATATAGACAACATTGGTGTTAGTAGAGTTATTGACCTTATAAATAAAAAATTGTTTGCTTCTCAGGCTCAGGATTGAACTTTTTAGTATAGTTAGGGTACTATTTAGTTTAGAATATTACAACCGAGGTATCTGTAACTGGCTTAAATGCTGTTGATGCTTTATTCAATAAATAAATAAATAAATAGATAAATTAATAAATAAACAATTTTAGTTACGTTTTCTAAGCGGGTCTACTACAATTTTGTTACGGTTAAGTATACACGCAACAATAAACATATCAATGAAAAATAGTGAGTTATCCATAATTATAGTTGATATACATCGTACTTACTTTTGAGATAACTACTGTGGAAAGACACTTCATCCCTCTGGTTCAAGGGTCCTATGGCCCAAATGATGGCTTGAGATTGATTAGTGTAAATCGGAAGATCGTATTGGTCCGAAGCCTTGATTGGTCTTTGGTAGGTAACAATGGAATAACCGTTTACCATTGCTGCGTTAAGAAGTCGAATGTTGTCTGTCCCTTCCTAAATATACATTTTAGAGCCTTAACAATATCATTAAAAATATGCAAGTATATGCTATTATTTCTACATCAGGATAATTAGTAAGTTTAGTACTACAGGTAAGAGAACTTGCCAATTTTAAATGGAACACCTTTATTATTGCATATCTGAATTGTACCTAAAACTCCACTAATTTTCTTCTGGCAATTGAAATCTGAAAATTTAACACTTGCTCTACTACTAAGATGAATCACGAACTTCTCTTCCAAAACCTGCCCTCGGACACACTAACAGCGAAAGGTCAGTAAGAAGAATGTCAAATTGCTCCAGGAACTCTCAGAAGATGATCCAGAAAGACGATTGCAATTCTGTCTAGAAATGATGAATTTCATCGATATTCAAACTGACTTTTTCCGACGAGTCCACGTTAACTCTTAATGGCTTTGTAAACAGACATAACTGCAGGTATTGGTCCGATCACAATTCTCACTGAATGATGGAATACCATACACAACATCCTCAAAAATTAAATATATGGGCAGGAATAATTGAAAACAATATAATTGGACCTTTTTTTTCACGAAAATTTTACTGCAACTTCCTACTTAGATTTACTTAACACCAGAATTATACCCGCTTTAGTTAAATTATTTCGCGATCCAGAAAATAACCAGCTCTTACAGAACATCATATGGTATCAAGAAGAGGAAGATAAAGGGGCACCCGCACATTTTGGCTTCGTGTTAGAAATTATTTAGATAGAAATTTTCCTGGAAGATGGATAGGTTGGCGAGGGCGCATAGAATAGCCCCCTAGACCACCTGATCTGACCCCCCCGTAGATTTTTACCCTTGGGGCATATGAAAACCGCTGTCCACGGTACAAAACCGGAAACTCTAGAAGAACTAGAAAATTGAAATTTATATGCAGTACATAATATTACCCATCAAGACTTGCAGAATATTGGGCATTGCCAAGTCTCTGAAGGAAAGCAGTTCGAACATTTAATCAAATAGTTTTTTACTTTTATTGTTGTTTATTATGTTAATATTATTATTTATTACTTCCTTTGTTTAATTAGAATCCCTCTTCAATCTACGATTCGTCTGAGTTTTTAATTTGCTAATAAAGAGTTTATATTAGAATTTTTTTTATCAAATGAAAAGTGTCAATGTCAATTTCAAAGCTAGTGTCATTAAATAGAGCATCCAAAACTAAGATAGTATAAAACTAATTTCATCCGTTAAGATTTAACAGCCCTCCAAAGTATTAAATTTTCAGATTTCAACTCCCATGATTTCGAAAACAATTGAAGATACGTCAAAACTTTAAATACAAAAAATACATAGAATTTTACGCACAATTTAGATATGCAATATTCAAGGTTTTCCATTTAAAATTAAAAAGTTGACATTTAATGTAAAAAAGACGGTGTTTTAGGCAAACTAAAAAAAGTGTTTGATCAGGGGCGTGCAGTCCATGGAAGCAAAGGAAGCAGTGCTTCCCCAAAAAAAAAATTACAAAACATCTTCTAAAATATAATTTTTGAAATAGGAAACCATTAAGTTAGTTTATATTAAAAATGCTAAAATATTATCTTAATTATCAAGCCCATAATAAATGCGGCCTTGACTCCGACCCAGCCACAATAGAATATCGAATAGAACCTATGCGGGCCCCTAGCTTCTTTGCAGCCAAGTCCTGTATGCTTGATTTCCTGTGAATTGAGCCAGAGGTTATTGAACTTTCCACCGGCTATTTGCAATTTTTGCATTTCAGTAACGTGCTTTAAGTGATGGCAGAAGATATCGTTTGTTTGAATGGCTATCCGTGTGTTGTGTGATACGTACGTCGCGTCGTGCGTGGTGCGATAAGGAAGAATAATACGGACGTGGATATGCAAATACCATCAACTTCGGCTGTCGGTAATAACATTGAAAATGTTGGAGAATTTAGTAAGTGAGTCTGTGTGAATGTGTGGTGTGTGTCTTAATAATAAAGGGATTTTCGACATTAAACTCCGCTTTCCAAAGGAAGGACAAAACCGCCTATGAAAAATTTAACCACAAAAATGAAGAACTGTATTAGACATGAACTAGTCGATAAAAATAGGCAAATATTAAGAAGACTTATGGATGTTGTTTGTTTTCTCGGACAGCACGAATTGGGATTTAGAGGTCATGACGAAACAAGGGTTTCTTCAAATAGAGGAAATTTTCAAGATTTACTTAGTTTAATGGCTAAATATGATGATTGCTTAAAAAATCATTTAGAGCAGTCTAGCGTCTAGCGTTTTTCACGGAACGTCGAATCGAATCCAGAATGATTTAATTTCCGCTGTTGCAACCATTATTCTAAAAAGAATTAAACAGGAGATTGGCGAGGCGCGGGTCACTGCTATTGTTCTGGACGAAACAACTGATATCACTAATTTTAGCCAATCTATAGTAATACGCTACGTTAAAACAGACGGAAGTATTCAAGAGCGATTTTTAGGTTTTAAGAATGTGTCCGAAAATCGTACAGCAGATGCATTATATACCGTAGTTTATAACGTTACTAAAGAAATTAATGGACAGAAAAAATTAGTTGCTTAAAGCAATGATGGAGCTGCAATGATGGCAGGACAATTAGGGGGTCTGCAAGCTAAATTTCGAGAAACTTTCCCAAGTGCTGTGTTTGTCCATTGTTTTGCTTATAAATTAAATTTAGTTTTATCCCAGTCCATCAATCACATTAAAGAGTGTAAAGTATTTTTCGTTACTTTAAGTGGCATGGCTTCTTTTTTTTCTAAGTCAACAAAACGTACACAAGCTTTGACTCCATTGTCCACAAACGATTGCTCACAGTAGCTCCTACTAGGTGGAACTATAATGGAAGATTTGTGTTAACAGTATCTGAAAATCGTGAATCACTGATTAAACTATTTGAGAATATAATAGAAAATAATGAAACGTAGGACTCAGAAGCAATAAATAGTTCGAGGGGGTTTTTGGACTGTTTGAAATGAGATTTTAATTTTAATTATTTGTTGAACATATTTTCAGAAATATTTCCATTCTCGGACAATGTTTTTAATATATTACAAACTAAAACAAATGAAATTGCTATTTGCCTAAAAAAAGTGGATGATTTTAAGTCCATGTTAAGCCAAAAAAGAGATGACTGACCTATTTTGGGAGAAAACGATGACGTTAAATGTAGAGCCACAAGCCAAGCGTCTTCGAACAGACAAGGTAGGAGATGTTCAAACATCATACAGGCGCTTTTTTTATGAAATAATCGATCAAATTCAGCAACAAATAAACTATAGATTTAACGGTTTAAATGATTTTAAATTTCTCGAGCTCTGCAATTTAGATGCATTTACAGGAAAAACTTTTCCAGAAGATGCGTTTAAATCTCTTCTTCTTCATTATGGCCAGTTCTTCGACCGAGTGTTACTGCGATCTGAACTAAAAGTGATTTACGAAACTGATGACTCTAGCGCAAAAAATAACGCTAAGGAACTAATGCAATTTTTAAAAGACAAGGAGCTGGAAGATGCCTACACCGAAGTGTCGAAATGGGGTGAAATAGTATTAACAATACCTGCCACAAGTTCATCAGTAGAACGCAATTTTTCAACACTTAAACGTATAAAAAATTTCGTGAGAAATTCAGCGGGGCAGGAGAGACTTTCGCATACATCGCTGTTGTCCATTGAAAATAAACTTCTCCAAAATATGTCGGAGCATCGACGTTTTTATGATGACGTCATTGACGAATTTGCAAAAAATGATCGAAGAATCGAATTACATTACAAATAGGTAAGTTTCTAAAAATTGCTTCCCTTTCTTAAAATTTTTCACCACCGCACGCCCCTGTGTTTGATATTTTACTCTAATCTAATTCTGACAACTACTAATATACAACTATAAAGAACACTGATTACCTTCATTACTCAATATATATATATATATATATATATATATATATATATATATATATATATATATATATATAAAATAATCAAATTTGAAAATTTATCAAGAGTAATTTTAAAACGACAAAAAAAAATGTTTGCATGATTTTTTGAATATGAATGAAAATAACTGATAATATAATTATTTCTGGACATCTATGTTAATACGATATTTAGATAGTCTAATTAAAAGCCTTTGCAAATTACATTGTGTGGTAAAATTAAAGAAAAATATAATCCTTTCTTACCTCAAGTCTGGTATCGGGGCAAGATCCAGTGGGACCAGAGCATTGAGCTTTATCTGCCAAGTAATAATCATGGGAGTAACCTTTTAATGTGTCCTTGTCTACCCAGGCAACAGCGACGTCACCACCAATCATTACAAAATTACTCTTCGAATCATCTCCGGAGAGTCCGAATGACATATATTCTCTATCTCCTGAAAAACAACATTACAATAACATTAACAATTGTTAATTTAAACATTAACAACTATTACAATTTTTATAATATATAAAGCTTCAGTTGCATTATGAAAATCAAAATCAAAATAATGAGCATTTTTCTAGATAGAAGGAGGGGATGCGAATGGAAATAATTTTCTTTTTACATGTTAAAACAGTAGAAATTTGTCCTGCCTAGATTTTTTATTATCGAAGTATGACCGTAATTGCTTTCTTTTTATTAACATCGATAGTCAACAAAAAAGACGGTATATAGAAGGGAATTTCAGGTTAAGTTCTTTTACAGGTTGGTTTCAAAATTCGATATCGGAAGAATTAAAAAGAATAAAAATTGTATGCCAGCATCATTTATATGTTTTGCAATTAAATTTGTTCTTTTATAAGGGATTCCTTTTTTTCCTGTATGTTTGTTAGTATATATGTTTTGGGTCAAATATTGCAAGTCACTTTTAAAGCAGGTCCCGTTATAGGAATTCATTGAGATTTCGTATAAATACGTAAAAAATAATGCCAGTTCGATGACAATACAAAGAGTACAAAATACAAAAAAAAAAAATTTAAAAAAGCTTTTATAAATTATTGAACTGAAAAGAAAACAAATAATTAAACTTACATAAATACAGAACTTTTAAAACTTTTAAATATTTTCGTAAAAGCTAGACTTGAAATAAAGTACCAAGCTCTTAGGAAAATATTAAAATTTTTAAAAGTTCTCTATTTATGTAGGTTTAATTATTTTTCACTTATCAGTTTAATAGCCTTTAATATTAAATATATTTTTACATTTATTGTCTATAAATGTCAAAAATGATACAATTTATATGTGCAGCTATTAAATTATTATTATATATCGAAACTAAATAGGATCATACTTTACTATTCTTAATAAGCAAGGGAAGTTCCAGATAAAATGTTTCAAAAGTTTTAATAGGCCGCTATTTTTGATCCAGTATATTGGATTCGTTCCAAAATTTTGTCAGTTTTTCCTTATACCACCTAATTTTGTGCAAAATTCGAAATCAATTAAATAATGCTTTTTACGCCGATAATTTAAACACTCTATTTGACCGCTATTTTGTCCCGCCACACAGTGTGACGTGTTATATGAGTTAAGGACAAAATTCGATATCTCAAAAAGCACTCCACCAATATCGATTCTGTAAACGGTGTTTGATTACTTATAGTAAGCTCTAAAGAATGTAAAAAAATAGTGAGTATACAATGAGGAAAAAAATATATTTTAATCTTACATTTTTAGGTAACTTAATTATTTATTTAATTCTTCTATGTTTGTGTTAGGGCTAATTAATTTTACTTTTCCTCATAAGTACCTAATGTGTACAAAAATAAAGAACAGTTTTAACAAAAAATAAAAGAACTAACAACCGTAACATAATACAACAATTTAAATATATACAAAAATAATATAACAACAATTTAATCAGAATTTGAAGATTCGTTATCACTATCAAAATTAATGAATTCCTCTAAATCTAAATCTAAACCATGATTTAGATTTTCGTCTTTCTTCAGATACTTATTCACTTCTTCATGTGACCTTACACATTTTTTGGTGGTTATGTTTCTTTTTGATGAAATAAAAGTGTCTGAGGTAAGAAGAAGGATGTGGAGTAAGTCTTTATTGGAAGCTATCCTAGAGCACTTCCGGGTATGCGATAATCGATGCTTTCTTACCTCTTTGTGCCTAGCCTCAAGGGCATCTTCAGAAAGTTCTCCGATTGGTAAAGAAAATGCTTCGATTATCTCACATCCATGAACAAGCACTTTATGGATGGTGTTGGGCATATTATACCATTTGTATAGCGTTATATACAAATTTCTAGTCTCCTCCAGCAATAATCTAAACTTATATAGATCAATTATGCCTCCACTAGCTAACACTCCTAAAATAATTGAGAACTTTTTAATTAAATTCTCATCAACCCCTGTGATTTCTGAGCTTATGTGAGGATTCTGGAAAAATTTTCTGGCAGTGTTTCCATCATTTGAAGAGCCATACCCTGGCTTTGGCTTATCCACTGTTAGAGCCATTTTGGCTTTAAATTCTGCTTGGATACGTTTTTTGTTGCCTTCTACGATGGATTTATTTTCAGGCCCTCGAACTTGCCACGATTTTATCGGAAGCCGATATCCGATATGCAAAAGGCACTCGAAAAAACGTATCCAGCAATGCAATGTGGACAAACCAAAGCGGTAATTATCCGGGTTGGAAGGACGACTACTTATGTTTAAAGTATTCATATCTTTAGGTGTGGCTCCGCAAATGATACATTTCATAGTTGAATTTGTTTCCGAAAGTATATTGGTTACACTGCCATCCATCATTGTTAACCACAAATCCGCTCTGATCTCACATTTTCGACCTTCTGTAGTTTCAATTTCGATGGGTTTTAAATTTTTAATTTTTTCATTAATATCTTTTTCAGCACTAAGCACGAGATTTGAATTTTCTTTTTGAAATAAAAACTTGATTGGCCTACAATATAGAGTTGACGAGGTCCTAAGATTTCTCCACATCTCTTTTCCTCTTTCCTCATCAACTAACCTTAGAGGTACCATTGCTATTAAAAATAAAAACTCATCCGTGCCTTCCATGTTAGTAAACTCCTGCTTGTATTGGCTATGCCCAGAACTGCCATCCATGCCCCACTTGCATATAAGTTTTAGCCGTTTTTGATTATTTACCTCAGTTAACTTCTATGGTTTATTGCAAAAGCTCTTGTAGATCTACTTCTGCAGATATATCAGTTAAAATTATTTTGGAAGGTAAAACAGCATTTTTGGCTATTTTGATCTGAAAATAACTTGGAAGGCAGTTCTGGGCTTTTGTATTGATTACAGACCTAAGAAGAATATATTTTCTTATAGATATATCTAAGTCTATCATAAGTGCTAAAGCTTCAATCGCACTAAAACTGTTGGTTACTGGACCACGGACAGTTTCTGACATAGCTTCTGCAGCTAATCGTAGCTCCTCTGGAGTTCTGTCGGCTAACTCTGCCATACGCCTTCTTTTTGTTTTAGACGATGCTTCCTCAAATGGAACTCGGGGTCTTCCTATTTTACGGCTGCTGGTAGATTTAAGTTGAACACTATGCGGAGATAGTGGTTCTTGTTGATTAATGCAATTATGCACATATATGACCTGTTCTAGCCAACCCATCTCGCCATTCAAAAGTTGGTTACGGGAGCAACCTACTTTCTGCCATTTTACCGCCATTTTTAAACCAAAAAACTTACTGCATTTAAGAATTTGATCTTGCAACTGTTTGGAAGGTTCATCTACATTAATGAGGTCCAGTATTTTTTCGTATACAAGTTGCTTTCGATTTCCTTTTGGACTTCTCAGCCAAACATCTATCAGGTCGATATTTTTTATTATAACACCTCTGTCTAAAAAAAAACATAACTCCGTTAATGGTAACCCATGGTGATTAAAACTTTTTCTAGGAAAACACTATTAGTTTATGAACAATTGATAAAAAAATATTGAAGGTGATCATAAGTGATTTTTTTAAAACTCTAGTCAAATTCCAAAATGTCGAAATTTACAAAAAATTTTAACTGGAAACTTTAAACCATTATAAATTCTTAATTAAACTTCGTACAAAATGTAAATTATTCAGCATTATGAAGTACTTACCCTCACAAATAGAATCCATTTTAATATTTTGAAAAAACCAAAATATTTAATTATATACACAATAAATTTCACACCCGTAATTAATTGCTTTTATAACCTTAACTTTTGACGAGTCTTGACAGGTCAAAGTTGCTAAGCGCCGATAAACAAAAGCATGGCCTACTGCGAGTTGATACTATACCTACGTAATACAGTGACCAATATCTTATCTAAATATGTAAAAAAATGTTAGAATTGTATAGTTCAAAATTTCGTTTATTTTTAATTGTGTCCATGGCACGCTACACTGTGCGCCATCTTGAATTAGTATTAAAATTTTACAATTATATCTATATCATACTTAATACTTGCGCAAAAGTTGAAATCAATCGAATAAATGGTTTTTAATACTGATTTTTTAAAAAAATTCGCCACAATTTAATTTCGACATGTTGGATTCGTTCCAAAACAGTTCTTTCCCTTATTACACGTGATTTTTTTTCAAAATTTGAGGTAATTTAAATATTATAATAATTATTTTAGTAATATTTTTTTTACCAAAATATTAAGGTGTCATTCCCATATGACCAAAATTTGAAATCAAACCGGTGATTCTTATCTTTTTAAATTACGCCGCGAATATACAGACCGACGGAATTAAGAAATCCTGTTTTTTGATATCCAGGGACTGTAATACCAAAGTTTACAGAATTATATATAAGTTAGGTCACACCTCTCGACTCCCCGTCTTCCCGCTAGACTGATGCCAGTGCCAGTATAAATTCTTTGCTTTACGTGTACTCAGTGTCCCTGATTCTAGTTTAAATTCGTTTACAGTCCAACGTATAGGGTAAGTAATGAAAAATTGTGATTTGGTTATGAAAAATTGTGATATGCGTCTTGTGTAAATTAATAAACTGTCTAGTTCAAATTTTTGTTCAGTGAATGATTGTGAAAATCTAATAACAGACAATATATCGTTTTTTAGATGTCCAATGTATGTATTCAATTATTTCAAATTTTAAGTCAATTTAGAGAATACCTGTTATAAAAATTTGCAATGTAATATTTATATTGTAAGATATTAATAATGATTTTTAGTAAGTAAGGTGTCAAGCTTGGAAAAGGGTGTAAGGATTTATAGAATCCCATAAATATCCATATAAATAATGTATATATATATATCCTGAATAACTAATTCAAAGAAACAACGCTAAATATTATTTTAATCAAAAAGAAGTTTTAAAACTATTAACTTATACAGAAAGAGGAACATATTTTACTTTTTGAGATAGTTGTATGTACGGGGTGAGTTATTATATTATGATACCCACCTACAGGGTTATTTATAAACAAAGATAGAGAAAAAGTATTAATACAAAATGTGTAGGGTAAGAAATACGTTTTTTTTTAATGAAATACCCTATATATTGTTTATTTTTATGAAATGTCATTCTCTAGTGATTTCAAAATTGTATAATTTGATGATTATATTGGTGCAAAGCGTTTATTAATTATTTAAATTTAACTGCAACATTACTTGCCATATAAGTCTAAGGTAATAATATAATATAATGCTAAACTTGTTATAGTTAACCACACATTGTGAAACTGGGCCTTAGTGTTGGACTACATCATATATAAATATCATAGATAGAGACTCGTAACAGCTAAAAGCAATTTTAACTAAAAGGCAACTTTTTACAACTACTTTTATTTAAAAACGACTTTTTCGTTTGAAGTACCGAAAAATAATGAATCCATGTGAGTTTCTTTTATTTACCATACTATCAATAATGTCACTACCAATAAATCCTAAGAACTTTTATATCTATAGGTACAGCTTAAAAACCATTGAGATTATTATGATTGGCAAATTGAAATTCCTACACATCAAGCATAAAACCGCACAGAAACCCAGCAAGATATTAAATAAAATACCTAAATTTAAAAAAATACAGTTAAAATATAACTTTTAATAAATCAGTAAATTTCCTTTATCCAGAACTTACCTCGTTATAAATCTTTCCTTTCATTAGGAATAGTAAATTAAGTAATTTAGTGCTGCACATAGTCATTTATAGTACATAGTGTCTTTTCATATACATACATACATATTTATTGGACGCTATTTTGTTCTAACATATAGGAATCGTACCAATATTTCCCAGTTTCCACCTATGCCACACTTATTTTTTGGGCATGATTTAAAATAAATTGAATAAGTAGTTTTTACACTGCTTTTTTAAGATCGCTTTTTTCTATCGTCAGTTTGAATTCGTACCAGTTAATCCCTGTATAACATTCAATTTTCCTTCAAGATATTAGATCAATTAAATAAGAAGATATTTACATGATTTAATATAGATTAACCCTCTATTGCATGACACCATATACCTTCCTCAATTATCGGTATGGGACGGCCAATGACCAATATTGTCACATTGTATTATGTTTGTTGGACGCTGTTCTAGACATCTTCTTTTTGGGGGTAAAATGTATGGGTGAATTAGAGGGGGTACTAGAACTGGGACGCCCTTTTCTTCTATCTGTCGTTTTCCCTGCCAAGCATACATTTTGGGCCAATGCTGTTTTGAATTCCAATAGAGACACATTTTCATTTCTTTTTGGCTGCTTATTGATCCGTCGTGAAAGAAGCCAAGCATTGACAGTAACAACATCGATCATATGACAAAATATGCGCATATACCATTTTTTACTCTTCAATTTGATAGGATACAGCCCCAACAGAGAATCTTGCAAATCCACTCCTCCCATATGCATGTTATAGACCGATACTATATCTGGTCGCTCGATATCTTTTCTACAATTTTCCGATTTGAAAAATCGTTGTACTTTGGTCACTGGTTCTGACCCGGAAAACGTAGATATTAGGGAAACTATAGGATTATCGTACAGCTTGAACATTCACACCATCCACATAAGCAGTTTTTTCGGTATATGTGCCTCGCCCTTTCTTTTTCATTTTTTTTGCAGGTATAGTTTTCAACCCTTTTAGGCGATTTGACCTTACTATCGCAACACTTTTTATTCCTAATTTTTCTAAATAAGACAGCAGATACAGGCCTGAGAAATAATTGTCATAGTATACTTGATTCACATTTCTGGGAATAGGTCTACATAAACGAACTATGATGTTACTTGCTGCTCCAAGATCTGGTTCCTCGGGCATTATATTTATTTTAGCTTTACTGCTGTAAAGTTCGAAATTTGAACTGAAACCACTTACGCCAGACAAAACATACATTTTATAGCCCCATTTATGGGGCTTTTTTGGATTATAGGGTTTTAGAGAAGTTCTTCCTTTAAAGGGAATAATTTGCTCATCATAAGAGAGGTTCTCCTCAAACGGTATTTTTTGGCACGCAGTCTTTATCTGATTTAGAACCGGCAAAATTTTATCTGTATTTTTGGTAGACACACTGTTGTCAGAGAAATGGAGGAAACGTTTTATTTCTTCAAACCTATTTAGGGGCATTATATCTGCGATTTGAGAAGTGCGAGTTTTAGTAGCCCAGTACCTGCGAGTAGAATGTTGTCTTATCAAAGACATCCATATCATTATTCCTAAGAATTGCTCTATTTCTTTGCAGTGTGTTACTAAAGGCCTATTTGGCCTCTTCTGTACACTATACAAACATGTCTCATGTACAATTTCAGAGATAAAATCATCTGTGATGAAAAATTTGAATAAATTATATGCACCATCCAACTGTAAAATGTCTTCTGGTAGATCACAGAGGAATATCATCTTCCGAATCGTCATTGTTCTGCAGGTCCAGCACTTCAATATCATTTTGGCGAACTTGTATTTCCACTGTAAACAAAAAAATTTCATGTATATTTACTCAAATAACATAGTATAATAATTCACTTCCATCCTCATCATCTGATAGTTCGGAATCTTCACTATCTAAAGGTATATCGCGTACAACATCAAGGCTTTTTCTTTCATAAAACGTAAGTGGCCTTATCTCCGAAAAATCCATTGCAGCTCTGCATTACAATGTTGACTAAATTTTTCGTCATGAACTTTGTAAGCACAATGTTCCCGGAGGGGAACATATAGGTTATGACACGTGGACCCAACAAAAAATAAATAAATCATTAAAATTGCCACTAATCTACTCCTAACGATAAAAGCTAAGTTTTAAAAAATAATCACCTACCTGCAATAAGTATAAAACACTATTACAAACACTAAAAGTACTCCTGAAAAGATAACCGACGGTCTACTGATCAATTAAGCTGTTAAATGAGCATAAAATACTGCGAGAGACATCTAGCGACAAACACATTATAAAAAGTAGAGCACTTTTGTCTTAAATATAAATATGCTTTATTGGTTTCACACGAAAATATAAGATGGAGACATTTTTCGTAGTTTATTTGTTCTGTTCCCATTTGGGAACGCTATGCAATAGAGGGTTAAACTGATTTCTTTAAATAATTTAGTAGGCCGCCATTTTGTTTTGATAGCTTGGGTCCATAATTTCACATCTTATTCCGTCATGTTCGATTTTTACCAAAATATTACCAGATCATCCTTACATAACCTTTCATTTTTGAGGTCAATTTGGTAAGCAGTTTTTAAGCTATGCCGCGAACTGACAGACAGACAGACAGACCGAGAGTAGGACCGCCGAAATTGATAAAACATATTTTTTGGCATTTAGGGACGCTAAAACATGAAGATATGTAAATCCTGAGAAGGTGATTTTTTCCATTGTTACAAACATTTTGTTTCGCCATCTTGAATTAGTAACACAGTTTTAATAGTTGATCTCTATACCACAATTCGGTATAGCACACAATTTGAAATCAGTCCATAAAGTAGTTTTTTGAGGCTGAATTTTTAAATATTTTATTATGCGGCCATTTTGTTCCGCCATCTTGGATTCGTACCAAAATTTTACCAGTTGTTTCCAACTTGTGTGTGCAAAATTTGAGATTAATTGGATAATTAGTTTTTTAACAATAATTTTTTTAACATTTCACTAGGCCGCCATTTTGTTTCTCCATACTGGATTTATACCAAAATATTACCAGATTATTCCCACGTGATGCTTAATTTTTTATCAAAATTTGAAGTCTAGCGGGTAAGTAGTTTTTAAGCTATGCTGCGAACTGACAGACGGACAAACGGACCGACGAATTTGATAAGACATATTTTTTGGCATCTAGGGACGCTAAAAGGTGCAGATATGTAAAACCTCAGGAG
Organism: Kuschelorhynchus macadamiae; assembly: GCA_030620095.1. NCBI lineage: Eukaryota > Metazoa > Arthropoda > Insecta > Coleoptera > Curculionidae > Kuschelorhynchus > Kuschelorhynchus macadamiae. The sequence continues at coordinate 8,681 of JAUTXW010002336.1, read as the reverse complement.
GTAATTTTTTAACGATTGCAAACATTTTATTTGCTTGCCATTTTGTTCGGGTATTTTGAATTAGTACCACAATTTTACTAGTTGATCCCTATACCACAATTAGTGGCACACAATTTAAAATCAATACATCAAGCAGTTCTTTCAGGCTTATTTTTTAAATATTTTACTACCCAGCCATTTTGGATTCGTACCAAAGTATTACAAGTTGATTCTTACATAATACTTAATTTTTGTGCAAAATTTGAGATACATTGGAGTTTTTTAATAATTTTTTTAACATTTCACTAGACTGCCATTTTGTTTCTGCATACCAGATTTTTACCAAATTGTTACCAGGTCATCTCCATATTCATTTTTTACCAAAATTTGAAGTCAAGCGGGTAAGTAGTTTTTAAGCTATGCCGAGAACTGACAGACAGACGGACCGACGGAATTAGGAAAATATGTTTTTCGTCATCTAGATTACTTCCCTTTTACGAAGGAAGTAAAAATCGAGAAAAATTGTTGAAGCTATGCTAAATTGGAACGTCATATTATAACAAAGCATTTAAATTAAGAACTATACATTTTGAAGACATGTACATTTATCTTAATCACGTGCATTAATAAGACTCCATTTTTATTAAAAAGTTTTTTTTATTGTTTATTGTTTTCACATACTTTGCATTGCATTGAAATTGCTTTAAATTAATAAGTTTCGAAAAAGAAGCTCTTTATTTTCCATTTATTTTTCAGTCCCTTTGGAGATTCAATTAAATCTGCCAACAGCTTAAGCGTTTAGTTTATTTTGGAAGTAGGTAGAACAGTCACTCACTTAAACGACATTAAGCTCTAAGTGAAAAGAAAAACTTCGAGGAAACGTCTCTATTTGAGTTTGACGAGAACATTTTTATTCGCTTTAGTAAAATAAAGGTAGGTGCACTTTTGCTGAAGATTTCATTTACATACATTTTTAAATTGGAAAATTGAGAGAATTGACCTCGGGTGAATAATGATGAAATTTTGGCGACCATCTTAGTTTGTGTTCCAAAGAAAGTTTATATATTTAAATCTTCATTTATTAAATTGAACGCATCTTCGTAATCAGAATGTTTAAAATGAAAATGTATATCATGGGCGTAGGATAGAACCTTACAGTGTTTTAATGAACTCACAATATCAGCTGTACAGATAATAAAAAAACGGGGGGGAGGGGCAAGAAAAGAGCCTTCAGGTACACCGTATCAAAAGCTTTTGAAAAATCTAGGAGCATCAATGTAGGATGCAGTTGCAGCAAACCTTGACTTTCTGGTATGATATTATTAATAATACAATAGTGAAATAATTGTTTAATATTTTTTTTTCGAAAATCAATCGAATTATTGTTAAGAATCCTTAGAATTTGTGGAATTCTTAATCTTAAATAACAGTTTTCCAATGGAAATTTTCTATAGATCCGGAAAATAATTATATACAGCAGTTAATAATGTGTGCTACATATTTATTTATAAATGGAGTGCAGGATTTTAACATTTTGATAATTATATGATCCTCGACTAATGCATTCGTACGTATATCTGGAATTATTTTGTGAACTTATGATATTCCTGTCATTTGAAAGCACAATTGAACATTATTGTTTAAATAAGTATTATTTTCATAAAACTATTTCCTTGTGGTACATTTAGAGACATCTTGAAGGACTTACCAAAATATGCGCTGTTTTCGTTTGGATTCGACAAATTTATGGAAATATTAGATTGCTTATCAGAGCATAAATTGAATGATTTTCAAGATTTCCAAGTTGGAAGGTTTTTTCTGTACAAATAGAATTTAAATATAAAAGTAATATTCGTATATTATTGAGAATAAACAATCAAACAGCCATTTCCTGTATAAATCGAGTATGAAGTGTTAAATATCCATCTCTAAATAGGGCCACAAAGGAATTGTGGCAATGGTGTGAAGAGAGAGGGACAGTCATCCACTCAACAAGGAGATTCCCCTGGAGTTAGGGAAATTATTCGGTGGTCGCTGTTAAGAAAAGATGTGCCAGAAACTGCAATCAATGTAATAATATCTTCCTTAGAAGAAGGAACCCTGAAAACGTATTCGGCTTGCCTTAAAAAATTCTGGGATTGTGTATGTCAGCAAGTAAATCCTTATGAATACAATTTGCAAACATACCTTATTTTTCTATTGGAAATTTTAAACAATGGAAATTTTTTAAACCTTCTCAATATTAAAAAATTCCATGCCGTCACAGATCATCTTTCTTAACTAGAATTTATTATTTACTTTGCAGAATATAGACCCTAGTGACGTTATAAATATTAAATATAAAAACGTATTTGTTCCGGTTTTTAAGAAGGGCGACGATAAGGTTGTTTTCATTTCGCGATTGCAAGATGTAGATAATTATAGACCAGTGGCTATTGTGTGCAATTTCAGCAAGCTATTCAAAATCCAGGGTTAGATCGTGTTGCATAAATATATTGCTGTGCACACTAATGACGGGGATGTCTTATAAAATTCTAAATTGATTAAATTTTGTAGCGCATTTGACACACGATGATGGTTATTTATGCCCGGTAAATCAACAAAATGATTTATTAGAATGTATGCTTACTAACCTTGTGTGTGCTACTTAATACGTCTCTGAGAAGCTTGACAAACAAAGTCAGGTAGATGTGATCTACACAGATTTTTCTTTGACAGGCTTGTTTATGGAACTTTACTAAGAAACTCTTAGAATTTAGTATTTCAGATTTTAGAGTGTATGAAAAAAATACGTTGGTTCAAATAGGTATCAATATGTACAGTTCCGTGTAATACAGATCTGAGAGATTTGTACAGTCATCGGGGGTACACCATAATTGCAGAAATAAAAGGGTCAGTGCTGGACCACTTTTCTTTAATATGTTCAGAAGAGCAGATAATGACATTGTCTCTCGATTGGAGGTCAATGAATGTTAGCTGTATGGGCGAATAGACTAACTGAATGTTATCTATTGAGAAACTTCTCCAATACAAAACGTGACGATGCTGATAGACTACAAAACTGTTTAGACTTGGTTGGTGGGTGGTGTATTGAAAATAAACTTATGTTAAATCCTTTAAAGTGTAACGTCATGTCTTTTTTCGAGAAAATATATTGCACAACCAATTGAGTATAATTAGGCTTGACAAACAAAGTCAGGTATAGATAATGTTTATGTGTATGTGCTAGCAAGATGTACTGTGATTAAGGACCTTGGAGTAATTTTCGATTCGAATACATTTGCTACAGAAGTTAATTTCAATTTTTCTTGACTAGAAAGAACTACATTTACAACTTTGGACAACATTACCAATGCACAAGCAGAGAAAATCGATCAAGAAGTTACACTTAAGCAACAAAAGAAGTTTGAAGCCCTCCTGAATAGAAAAAATCCAGTGAAACTTCCGCAGAACACAGTTATCAACCTGTCATCGAAGCCGTTATCCGAAGCAGAACTTTCCGTCCTTTCCAAGGGCCAAAACTTCGCAATAGCACCGAGTAGCATTCCCGTAGAAGACATAGTATCTTCTGTTGAAGCAGCAATCAGAAGATTACCAGTGGAACAAGCCGATGAAGTCAGATATGAGACAGCGAAGATCATTAAAAACTCAAAACCACCGAAGTCGAACCTCTCCGCAGCCGAAAAAACAGCAATGAAGACTTTAAACGTAGTCGCAAACATTCTGGTACTTCCAGCAGATAACGGCAACGCCACAATCGTCATGGATAGAACAGAATATGTGGAAAAGGTTACTCAACTTTTGGACAACAACATCTATAAGGCTATGCAGGCAGACCCCACAAGTAGAATAGAAAGACGCATTACCAGTTTGATCAATACATCCAGTCTACCACCAAAGGAGAAAAAATCATTAAAACCAAGCAGCTCCAAGATTCCCAGGTTCTACGGTCTTCCGAAGATACACAAGGATAACGTACCACTTCGACCGATCATCAGTGCAATAGACTCGCCCTCATACAAACTAGGTTAGGTTAGGTTAGGTTATCTTTCAAATTTTCTTAATCCATTTACTGGAAAAACAGATTCTTTTATTAAAAACTCTGCACATTTCGTGGAAAAACTTAAGACAATCCAGTTGGATCCCGAAGATATTTTGGTCAGTTTCGATGTAGAATCACTTTACACAAATGTTCCTGTCAACGACTCAATTTCCATTATATCAGACATACTGGATAATAATAATCTTGATAAGAACTTAATAGATCTAGTGGAACTTACATGTGTCTTACATCTACTTATTTCATTTTTCAGGGAAATTTTATGAACTCACTTCAGGGGCACCTATGGGATCTCCTCTATCACCTGTGGTAGCAAATATCTTTATGGAAGCCTTTGAAGATATTGCTCTAACATCCGCTCCACTAAAACCGAAGCACTGGTTTAGATATGTAGATGATACTTTTGTTGTTTGGCCTCATGGACAGGATAATCTCCTCATATTTCTGGACCACCTTAATCAGCAACATCATAATATCAAGTTCACGATGGAAATTGAATCTAATGGAATAATTCCTTTTCTAGATGTATGTGTTCAAAGGAAGGAAAATGGTACCTTAGGACATTCTGTGTATAGAATATAAATAGAAGATACTTAAATGCAAATTCTCATCACCATCCAGCACAAAAGAAATCGGTTATTAACTCACTAGTATTCAGAGCTATTTCGATTTCTGATCAAGATTCTTTAACATCGGAAACATCGAAACTGACCGAAGCTCTCAGAGGGAATGGCTATTGCACAGAAGATTACGCGTTCAATTAAAAGACATAGTAAACCACCTCCGCCAAAGGAGAATGATTAAGAGCCACCATTAGGTAGTGTTGTTCTTCCCTACATACATGGCACTACAGACAAAATAGGACGATTACTTCGGCGGTCCAACATACGTACAATCTTCAATACACATAAGAAGATTGGACAATGCTTGCGATCCCCGAAAGATCTTGTACCTTTCCAAAGAGAAGGAGTATATAAAATTCCTTGCTCCTGTGGAGAAGTGTATGTGGGAGAAACAGGACGCTCAATATCAACTAGACTTAAGGAACATGAACGATGTATTCGTTCTTAAAAAGAAATAAATTGTTCAATCTGCTGTAGCTGAACACCAGCACAACACTCGTCATTTCATAAATGTAAAAGAAACCAAGGTTCTAGCATCGGTTCCAGGTTTTTATAAACGAAAAGTTAGAGAATCTATTGGAATATTTAAATATACAAACAATTTTAATAGAGACACGGGTCACGGTTTGACGAGCACAAGTCGGGTATAAAAGCCTGCCTGAATCTCTTCGAGCTCATTCAGTGTTCAGATCTCTGGATTAAAGATCCCTGAAGATGCGTCGTGCAATCGAAGGCGAAATGTCGGATAGTAATTCCAATTTGACACAGTCTAATTCCCAAAACCTTGATTTCTTAATTGACCAAAGCCGTGAAAGCTTCCGTTCTATGATACCAGACTCATATTTCTAGCCTTTAAAGAATTCAGCTTAAATTCCTTAAAACTGCATGCTTTATATTGGACGGTGTGTGGCCGGCTGTTGGATATCCCCATGAAGAATTACTTGCTAGGTTCGGCCTTACTGAGTTAGCCGCTAGACGATCACGCAACTTAGTTATATTTTTGTATAAATTATTAAACAATAAAATTAATTGTATCCGTCTGCTCGATTGTATTAGATTTAGAGTGCCTAGATTGGAAGCAAGACGCTTGAGGTTTCGCTAAACCCCAGCTCTACGAGCAAACATCCCTATATCTTCTCCAGTATACCAGATTTTAAAAAATTACAGTAAAATTCAAAATAGTCTTGACGTTTTACACTGCAGCATTCAACAGATTAGAAGGATGTTTGCTTAACTTCATTTTTAATTTTCATTGTTCAACCCCTTTTTTTATTTATATTCTAATTTTAACCATTACTTTTTCTTGCCCAAAAAGCGTAAATTTTGTCATTATGTGTGGTACTGTTATTGTTGTAATATATTTTATATTGCATGTTGTGTTTAGTATGTATATCTTTTTCCTTATCCTGTAATTGGCTAGCCTGTTGGATATTGTGTTTAAAATAAATAAATAAAATACAAATAAACTGCGCCATGCATTAACTTCTGCAGCTTACAGAGCATGTGTAAGTGTAGAACAAATAAAGAATACAGCAGGTTGGACACCCACCTCTAATATATTTTTAATATCTACAATAGACCCGTAAAAGATCCAAACGGCATATTTGCTAGCACTATTCAAGTTGCATGAGACGTACAACTATAACCTTAGGTCAATTAAATCAACTTATAACTAAAACATATAGTTAAGTATAATTATGTTATGCAGTGTGTCCCAGATTCGCTTCTCTATATAGGGATCTCGGCTCCTATTATGCCTACAGCAAAGGTTAAATGAGGAAAGTTTTAGAGGAAACTTATTGCATTCGATATCTGACTTCAGATTTACGATCGATCAATAAGTTTGGGAAATATCTGTGAAAAACCGAAAATGGTGGATTTCGTTTTTCGCCAGTATATCCAGGACGGTAAATTTGACAGCTGTCAAAATGTGACATTTTTAAGACAAATACGATGGCGTATACGACACGTCTTCATTGTTTTTTTGTTAACCCGCAACCCGCCTCAACTTTAATTTTTCTTATGACCGCCATATTGGGTTTTTCGATTTTTGGAAAGAGCCTAAAATTTCCAGTCTAGTGATATCTCACAGGTGCATTAAAGATTTTAGTGTCATCAAAATATCACACTTCGTAAATTAGGTTTCAAGGTTTTTAAAGGCGGCCATGATTTATTTGTCACAAAATTATATTAATAAGTAATGTATTGAACGCATTGAATTTTCAATACAACATGAACGTAAATAACGACTTAAAAAAATCTAAATGAGCTTTAACTACTTTGTAAGTAGTTAACATTAATTTACAAGTTTGCAAAATGACGCCCATTTGCATCGAGACATTTTTGACAATTGTTGACTGTTTTTCGGTTAATATTTCTAAATGTGTCCAGAACTCTTTCTCTCAGGATTTCTATGGTCACGGGGGGATCAAATTCATAGATTTCATTCTTCGTGTGACCCCAGAGGTAGAAATCCAAGGGCGACAGGTCAGGGGATCTGGGAGGCCAAGATAAGTTCCTGACTTGAATGGTATTGTGACCCGGACATCCGTCTTGTTGAAACCAAGTTCTTCTTAATTCATCTTCCGTTAGAATAGCTCATAAGGCTGGTACAACCTGGTTTCGCAAAAGCTCTAGGTACCTCTGCCCGTTTAGGTTGTAGTCAAACAAAAATGGTCCAATAAGTCGATTTCCTGAAATGATTAATAATTTATAAATAGGTGCCCAACAGTCAAGGGCGGCAGGGTCGGCCCGGTGGTACTAGAAACTATAAATTATAAAGGGGAAATATCTTTATTAAAAAGTAGATATTTTCTTTTCAAAAATAATTATCGAAACATCCCGTAATGAATGAACTTGTATACAGTTGAAACCTATTCAGCTTTATTATGAAAAAGAAAAACGAATTTGGATAGCGCTAAGTAATAGCCGTAATAAATAATTTTGTTGGTATTGCATATTAATTTTGGAAATACTAAATCAATTTAGTTCAGTGATATAATAATCTTAAAGAAGTACAACGTGCCTTAATAAAACACAAAATATCAAAAGACCAAATCCCTTGCGCTTTAAAATTTAAATTATTCGGAAATACAGCTGAACGCCTTTCTATAAATCATCATGAAAATCGAAAAATAATTCGACATTTGATTAATATGGTATTTTTTTCATAACGCAAGAACTAGGCTTCCCGGGTGATAATAAATCATTAAATTCAGACAATCAAAATAATAAAATTTAGATAAAGTGTTAATAAAATTTATAGAACCCAATTCTATTTTTATAGGTTCTTCGAAACTACAATACAAAATGATTGCATAAAAATGTAATACAATATCAAAAAAGTAAGTTGACTGACTAGAGTAGAACGTTTTACTTTTTTTTATTAGATTATACTCTTTTAGTATCATTAAAGAACTAAACGAAAAAAAAAAGATTATCATTTGACCATCATATGGTGCCTATTTAAAAAAGATTGGTTAGATTAACTTACCAATAATCCCACACCAAACGCTACTTCCAAATCTGATCTGTAGATGTCTCCTATTAAAGACTCCACAATTCGTGAACCTGCTCTCATCAGACCACAAGACATGATTTACAAAACAGGATTTTCATTACATCTCCTGGTATACCACTCACAGAACTGTAGTCGTCTTGGAAAATCAGTTTCCTTAAGTCCTTGTACTATTATGGGTTTATATGGATGGTACTTATTCTTTTTTAAAACTCTCCGTACTGTTGATTTTGGCACATTAGTTTTCTGTTCTACAGTTCTTACCGATTCACTAGGGTTTTCGTTGATAGTTGAAAAAAAATGGTTGCTATCTTCAACAATGCATTTCCTGTTACAAAATTGAAGAACAAAAGACCTAAAAAGCTATGGTTTACTGCTGGATTAAAAACATCTTCCAAGAATCTATCTCTACATCTAATCAGGAAGTTTACTAATTGTCCATTACTTCACCAATATTTTACTATCGAGCACACTATCGTAATTGGTTGCTGTGGCTAAGGCA